>SADC01000243.1:0-125758 GCA_004194705.1 Ditylenchus dipsaci
GAGGACCAAGCAGATTCCAAGACAAGATTTTAGCAAAATTTTTGACCAATACCAAGAGCAGATTTTTGAAAACGGCCAATAAGTCTTGGCCAAGATCTTGGCCAAAAACCGAAGATTATACGAGCAAATCTCGATTTACGAAACCTTGTGGGACTGGCAAAATGTTTGTTAGCCCGAGAGTTTTGTTAAATCAAGAGTTAATTTGAGTCATTTATTTAATCACTGGCAAAATAGGCGTTGAAAAAGTACGTTTAAATCAAGAGTTTCGTTAAATTGAGGGTCCTTAAATCGGAAAGTTGACTGTTTTGACAATTTTGACAATTTTAACAAGTGGACACATTTTATAGCAAAACTTGTGGCTAGTGTTTTATAATTTCACGCACTATGATCCCCTGTTCTTGATCTTGTGCTTCTTATATTGTTTGATCGTGTGTTTCATAGAAGATGCAAGTTTGACATTTTTGGGACGACACGGGACGAAAATTTTGAATAATTCTTTTCCAGACGGACACCGGGACAGGACATTCTTGAAAATGTTCACGCGGGATTTCAGGACGGCGGGCGGGACTGAATTGTCCTGTCCCGCCATTTTTAAATCTTGTATAAAGCCCAAAAACAAAAAATTCAGGTATGCTATGGGCCCTAAAACGATAAAATGGGTTGTCGGGTGTTTTGTAAATTTTGCATACAAGATTGACCCATAAAACCAAGACAAGATTTCTAGAAATGACCAAGCAAGATCCAGACAAGATTTTCAGTCGAAATTGGGGCAAGACAAGACAAATCTTGCCCAAGATCTTGTCTTGTTTCTGTCTCTACTTGAATCCTTAGTACAGAGAACCCAAAAGAAATTTGAATAATTCTGAATTTTTTTTTGGTTAACCAATATTATCCATTTTTTTGTACAGGGCTCCCGGCACGGGCTAAAAAAATATTTTTTTGTAATCAGGATGTTTGAAATAACGGTTGTGAGGCCCGTAAACAGTCTTTAATTCTACCGTAATCTGAAAATTTACCTTCACCATTTTTGTGCGATCGGCATAATAGCTTTCAGAAGCAGCAATTACTTTTGGACTGGCGCGAGCATTAAACAAATTTATTTTAAAGCAAAATGTCGTCAGTTCTGCCCAAAGTTGAGCGCAGGTCCCAGCGAAAAAAGGAATCAAATGCTGTTTATGGCCAATGTTTTGAATCTCAAAGAAATTCTCGTTCAAAAGAAAACCTATTTCGGAGCTGAATTGAATGGCTTTGTTGGCTTTTGATTCGCTTCCGTATCAGTTGGTTCGCCAATCTCAAAGAGTGGGTAGGTGTTGTAATTTTCTTGCCTGTAAATCTGGCTCTCGGTAAATTTCTTCTTTTCAGGTTCCAAATTCAACATCATATGTGTGGGGGGAAACAGGCATGGGCAAGACCACCCTCATTCAATCGCTCTTCAACATGAATCTCGTTTTGAACCGTGCAGAGCAACGAGTTAAAGACTGTAGAGCTGCGTTCCAAGCTTTGTGAGGTTGCGAGGGTGGTGTCCGCGTCAAGCTTCGTGTGGTCGAGACTGCTGGCTTCGTGATCAGTTGGACAAGGACAAGAGAGTTTTTCCTTGAATGCAAACATGCAGGGTCGCAAAGTTTAACTTTATCAAGTGACGGTGAAGCTTAATTTTGAGCTTCGTTGAGCCTGCGGCACTGTTCCCAGTTGGTTTTTCACCAGACTTAACCATTCCTTTTTTTAGTGTCAAAATAATCGTAAGTTTTTTATTGCTTCGACTTATGAACCCAGTGAAAATAAGTTTGCTTGTTTTTCAATCTTCAATTGTGCAGTGCGACTACATAAACGGTAAGAGTTGCTTTTTCCTATCTCATATCGGCATTACATTTCTTATATTTAAGCATTCGAGACATATTTGAAAGAAGAGTTGAAGATCCGTCGTTGTTTGGCCTACTATGATGATACCAGAATTCCCGGTCAGGTTTCACTTAACTTTTTCGTAACCATTCAATAACAGAATGTCTTAAGCTTGTCTTTACTTCATCTCTCTACGGGTCATGGGTAAGGATTTTTTTAGAAAATAAAATTCTAGATCAAATTACTTTGTAAACCCGATATAGTGCCATCCCTGGATACCGACGCTTGGTGGCATTATATTCGGGTGAGGATATACATGTATGTGTGGTTGACTGTACGGTAGAAGTTTGTTCTCTGTGTCGAATCACTGCAACTTTGAAATAGATTGTGTTACGTAGAAATATATTTTTGGTCTGTGCATAATTGGTGACAGGGTGACCCAAGAAATACGCGCTTTTAAACGTCCGTCACTTTTTTCTAGATCGAACTTCAAAAATCTGTGAACGCAGATCGATTCAGTTTTTGACGGCGATTTGTTTGGTATATAAAGTCAAAAACACGATTTTTGCTTGGTCTGGTTAAGTGCTGCTCTACGGATGGCCTTGGATGGGAAGGGCCAAACCACAGGGGGACAAAGCGAAAGTCGGGTTTTTGACTTTATTTACCAAATAAATTGCCGTCGAAAGCTGAATCGATCTGCGTTTACAGATTTTCGAAATTCGAGCGATCTAGAAAGAAAATTACGGATGTTTGAAAGTGGGCTTATTTCTTGGGACATCCTGTATTTGTATTCATTACACTGCTTTTCCTTATTTTATTTGCAGGCTCAAAGCTTTGGATGTGTGACAATGAAGGAGCTTTCTAAAGCGGGTAATTTTTTTGAGCTACTAACGATTGGTAGCCACGTCTCGGACATATGCAGCGAAATGTACGTGCGTCAGGCTTTTGCATATGCAGATGCCGTAATTATATTATTGATCACTTTTTTCTTTGATCACCATTCCTTTCTTATCCTTAATTTCTCAGATATATAAATTTTTTGGGTCTCAATCCGTCACCCAAAGTGCCCTATCACTTCTGTAAATGTCTAACTTGATGTGGTTGCTAGCATTTATCAGACTCTCTTTATTAATAAAGTTTAGGTGAATGTGATCCACTGATCGCTAAAGGTTTGTTTTGGTTAAAACCTTTAATGAGCATGTGTGATAATTCTTTTTTAGCTGACACTGCCTGCAAGGACGAGCTCGTGCTATTCACAGAAATAAGACATTATTATTTTATTTGAGCAGTAAAGTCAGATTATTTTTTCAGATTTTGAGTGAGTTGAAAGCGCAGAAATATCGAAATCTATCAATTTCCCATCATCGATGAAACAGTAATTTGTCTTGGTATTGCCCTTTATACAGTTTCTCTTGACAATTGGTTTTAGGTGAGAAAGGAGAATGCGGTCTGTTATCTACTCCTTATTCTATTGGGTTTTCAAATTTTTTTATTCTTTTAGGCTCTGAATAAACTTCTACCCTTTGCAATTGTTGGCAGCACAGACTTCGTGCCAAAAGAGATGGTCGATTGGTGCGTGCACGCCGTTACCCATGGTAATTTGCTGATGTATCTAATGATTTGCTCGCTTACGTTTTAATTCATATTTTAGGGGCATTGTAGAAGGTACAATCAGGATTTCGTGCTACGATTTTGTTTTTTAATATATTCTCTTTTTTTTATAGTCGAAAATGAAATGCACTGTGACTTTGTGAAGCTTCGAGAGGCATTGCTGCGCATCAATGAAGATTCTTTGCGGGAGCGAACACACAACGTAATATTTTGCTTCTCGATGAGTCTCAGTGGTATGGTTGGTTGTAGATTCTGTACGAAAGATACCGCCGTGATCGACTGCGTGAGATGAAAATGCGTGATGGAGATGCCGGACGAAGATGATGGAAACTTCTCAGCAGGTGTGTTACTTAGTCAAGGTTCGGATGATCATAATTTGTTCTCAGAGACAGCTTGAATTCAAGGATGAGATGAAGAAGAGAGAGAAGCAATATTCCGACGAGTTCCAAATGCGTGTTAGCAAGAAGGAGGCCGAGCTAAAGCATCGTGAAGAAGTGGTGAGTTTTTATATTTTTGCTGTGATTGGAGAATTCGGAGGTTTTTTTTGTACTAATTTTTCTAATGCACTCTCACGTCCATCTGAGCTTACATTCCAGGCAAGGGCGCGATTGTTTTTCATGGGACTTTAATGAATTGCTTTTAATCCAAGCTCCACAAGACCCCCAAAAGTATGTTAGCTGGGACTATGGCAAGAATACCTCAGTGAAATTTTTGTATTTCTCCACATTTATTGTTCGAGCAATTAACTAGGAGAAAATTGCTTATAGCGATTTATTTTGCCAGCGTACTCATAGACCCTCATACTTCATACGCGAATAAACCCTGATCGTACAGCCTGATTTTCGCTGATCAGTAAACAGAGGCCTGTTTGTGAGGGTGTGCTATGTTCGCCAATTCGATGGCTGTGAGTGGTCGTGTCTGTCAATTACTTTTTCTATGTTCTTCTTTTGTAGTCTTTTGGATCTGCGTAGCCAGATCACTAGAAACTTGATAAAACAACAACAATAACTTTTCATCGAGGTCACATACCCTGTTTTTTTGGGAAGATGTTAGTCTTTGCATTATCTTCGGCAGTTGCATCATAAACGATTTTGATGTTATGCTTTTATTGTGGTCCCTTTTAATTATTATTCAGTTAAATATGCGCAGCCGAGAAATTTCCGAACAATTTGAGAAGGAGCAGAGGAATCTGGAACAGAGCATCAACTTGGTTATGGAGGAGAAAGCTAAGCTTGAGAGTTCTCGCAACAATTCCGGTGGCAAGAAGCGCAAGTGAAAAAAATATCAGATGAGAGCAGTAAAAATTTGACCGTGTTATCTCTATGTTGTTAAATTATTAGAATATCTTTTATTGTGTCATTATTGCCGTTGGGGTAAAGAAACAGTTGGTTTTATGTCTCTTCCTTATTTCTAATGAGTGTTGTATTTTTTTAATCTTTTCTTCTTTTTATGTAGTTCATCCTTTTGTGGCTGAGTCAGCTGGCGTTATTGTGTCAAGCAACGTTGGGCTCGACTAGCAAATGTTTTATATATTTCGAAAAAATTTTAATGCAAACAACAAATAATTTTTAAAAAATAACTGTTGAACATTTTCAGAGTAAAAAAGTGTCCCCGCCAACTCAAAATTTGGAGATGCCGCTGTTTCAAAAACCATGGCCTTTTAAAAGTAAGGCTCAATAAGAACTCTAATTTTGATAGATTCACGAATCAAGTCTGACAATAGCCTCAAAGTTGATGTAGAGAAGGTGAAAATTAAGTGGGCTCTCTCCATTCAGCTGCTATTTTCCCCTCTTTCCTTCCCTCCTTTTCCTCCCTAACACTCCTTCCTTGGTATGTACTTGGAGCTTTAAAACTTGACTAAAATATTGCCTGGTCGCTAATAGAAAGTTTCTAAAATGCAAAAAAGCACAAGGTGAAAATGTGATGATTGTTATCTTTTTTTCAAATTTTTTATAAAAATGTTGTTTTACTGAAAAATTTCGTGGTTCTATACGATAAGTCGGTGTTTTATGCCTTGGTCCCCCCTGTTGTTTTTTGCTGTTTTTTGCCTAGGTCCTCCCCTGTTGTTTTTTATTTTTCTATCGTCTCCCTGTTTGTTTTCAGTATTTTTTGCCACCTTCATTCCATTTATTTCTTAGACATATTATTATTATTATTAAAACAGAACATGTCAAGGGGACCAAGGCAAAAAACACCGACTTATCGTATAGGGCCAATTTTGTTGAAGAAAAATTAAAAAGAGTTACAACATGTTTATTTAGTAATTTATTAAATTGAAATTCGATTGAAGTAATAAATTTATGCATCATCATCTCCTTTAGGTGTGATCATTTCTCCAAATTTACGATAAATAGACGGATTAATCTTTTTTATGCCAGCGGAAGAAGAGGAACGTCTGGAAGAAGCTGCAGCTGAGTCTCTGCGCTCAGCATTGATGGCTGCAGCGGCTAGGAATTTGGCTGCAGTTGGGCTGGTGGCACGCCTCTCCATGTTGATGTGGAGGCGGCGAAAAACTGAAAAGTTGAATACTTGAAAGTCACTAAAAATATTTAAATACCATAGAAATTTGGACGTTACTGTCATATAAACCAACACCCCCCCCCCAAATCGGACCTACTTTCATATACCCCCCCCAAAATCGACTTTTTTAGGAGTGTCTAAAAACTATTTTTATGCAATTTTTGCCATAAAGGGCCAGAAAAGCAGTTAGAAGGGATTGCTGTATTGGGCGGGGAAGGGAATAATACAGGGGCCACTTTTTTAGCTGCTTTACCATGTTTTTCAACTCGGGCCGTGGCAAAAATAGACTCTATATGCATTTTTGATCAGAGTACTTCTCGGAATCATGTCTAAGGTAAGTGAGTGCGCGCATCTCTAACTCTCAAGCTCCTGAGCACCCTTCGGGGCGCATGGGGCTTGGGGCTTGGAGTTGAGATGCGCACACCCACATACCTTAGACAAATCACTCGAAAGCGACTCTGGATGCATGAAAAACATGCATACCAGAGTTATTTATGCGGTAGGCCCAGTATTCAAACTATGTTCAACATCTTTGCTTTTCACCGAAGAACATTTTCCCTCGTTGCCGGTTTGGGGGGGTATATGACAGTAGGTCGATTTTTGGGGAGGGGGAGGTGGGGGTGTATATTACAGTAGGGTTTGGGGGGGGGAGGGGGTATATTACAGTAGTGCCAAAATTTGTCTACAATAGCTTCGAAATTTTGTTTACACGTCCAAAATCTACTTCCGTAAACTTTCAAGGACCTACAATTGTGAGACTATTGTGTTTGTGTGCATGTTGATTCAAAAGTACGTTAAAATTCAAGAAAAAATCGCTCAGCATAACCCAGCTGCTGCCCGTTTTAGATTTTCCCGGAAACGTCCTCAATAAAGGCAATATAACACGAGGACCAATAAGAAAATGAGACGCAAGTGAGAAACAAGCAAAAAATATATACTGAAATTTGAACAAAATAATGAATTTGAAAATGTTTATCTAATTTCGAATCACCCTGTACAATTGTTAAAAAATGCCGTTTTTTCACACATTTTAAATTTTTACAACCCATTTATAAAAAGGTTAGACATTCTTTTAAAAATGCGGGTGTTGCGCTGAAAACAACGATCGACGAGAGTCCTGTCGACTTATTTGGACAACCATCACTGAAGACGTACGAAAATATATTTTTAAATTTCCATCAAAATTTTTCGACCAAATTTTTTTCTTTTTTGGAAGACCAAGGAAGTTTATCTAAAAGATGCTTTAATAATCTTGAACACCCGAATAACTCAGGTTCTAAACATAGGTTTTTTTTACTAAGGCCAACTGAGAGACTTTAGTCTGCATGCTTTTTCCTGCATCCACAGTCCTTTTGAGTAATTCGTGTGTGCGCATCTTTACCCCAAGTCTCTAAACTCAACAATAAAACAACAAAGAGACCGAGGGGGCTTGCGGTTGAGACACTTTTTTCCTTTGACGAAAGGAAATTTTTTTTCGGAGCCCATTTCTTTTCTAGAACACGTTTGATTTAAAAATTTGTTTGTCTAAGTAATGGAATCCGGGTGTTAGTGCATTAGTTTAGCTCGCATTTCAATTCCTTATCCCTATAGTACACCGAAAAAAAGTTATTTCAGGCGGTGTGCGCGAGCTATTCACAAAAATTTCAGAAGTAAACGAATTTTGCAGTCTCGACTGTACAGTCGAACATGTATATATGGACACGCGAAGGACCGTCCAAGCGCTGTCCCTTATATCCAGGTTCTCTGATATAGAGATTAGATTTAAATTGAAAATAATAAACCAAGACAAAAGACCAAAAAAGCTGTCCTTATATAGAGAGTATCGAACGACACCAACTGGCAGCCGTTCCAACTGGCAGCCCCCAACTGGCAGCCCCCAACTGGCAGCCCTCCAACTGGCAGCCCCAACTGGCAGCCTTCCCAACTGGCAGCCCCGACTGGCAGCCTCCAGCTGACAGACAAACTCTCACTTTATTTCTTTTAGCTGAAGGGTGGCCCTTTTCAGCCAAGGTGCACTTTTCAGATTCATCCTTTTTTAGGGTCATTTTTTAGTGATTTATCACATTTTTCTTGCTGGAGCTGGGCAAAAAGACTTTCTAAATGCATTTTTGATCAAGAGTCTTGCTCGGAATTATGTCTCAGGTAAGTCTGTGCGCGCATCTCTAACCAAGCTCTTTCCACTATGTATTGTTCTGGCCTAAATATTATAAAGACTTGACAAGAGCTAGCAAAAAAGCTAAATACATGAATATAGATAAAAGCCAAGTGACATTGCGACAAAAGTTAGTGACACGAGGTAATGCGAAGCTGCAAAAGCATCTTCTGGTCGAAAACAGATCTACCGTATTTCACATATTCGCCTATACATACCGTATTTCCTTTAATAAGGCGGGCAGCCACCTTATTTTTGGATGCCTCAAAAGTCAGAAAAATTTGAGATCGATCTCAAGATTTTTGGGTGAAAATCTTAAATTCAATAAGCAGAATCGGTAGAGCTGGTGGAGTTAAGACAACGCAAAAAACAGCTATGCAAAATATTTATTCTGAGCTGAGATGTAGGTACTCGAATGCGAGGGCCGCCGAAATACAAGGGCCGCGGCACTAGTAAGAATCCTTGTCCAAAATATGCCTTGGTCCCCCTGTGGTTTTTTTGTGAAAAACAGCTTGTGCCATTTACAAAAAAACAACAGGGGGGACCAAGGCATATTTTGGACAAGGATTCTTTACTAGTGCCGGGGCCGCCTTACTAGAGAAATTGCAGTACCTAAACGCACCCTCTAAACGTAGTGAATCTGTATCTCATACCAAAAAACGTATTTCGCAAGGTTGTTTATTGCATTTTATCTACCGATTTCACTTTTTAAATTTCGAAAGTTCACCTAAAATATCGAGATCTACCTGGAAATTGAGCGAGGAAGAAAAATAGAACCAAGCGATAGGCCTTATAAAAATACGTTTGAAAATAGGAAACATACAGTACTGAAACGAAAACAATCGGCTAAATATGAAAATTTACGGATTATCAGACTAAAATAACCAGAGTGGGACTGGTAAAACATTGAAATTTAGTTTAAAAAAGTATTAAAGACAAAAAATAATTTTGTGCAATGTTAAACATATTTAAAATCTCATAAAACTAAAAATGAAATAAAAGAGTATTTCTCTGACCTTCTGTGAATCTTTCAAACCAGCACGCAGTTGAGCGAGTAATTGTACTTAGAGTCAAAATTTTGCCATTTTTTCATCTCTGGTCCCTCTGCATTTGAGCGAGAAATCTTCGCCTTTTACTAAAGATTTCCGTGCAGAGGGGCGCTTATGAGTAAGCAATTTTTGGAAGCCTTTCCCGCAAGGGAAAGGCCATATTCTGGATCAGTGGTTGTTGTGTTCATTTCAAAATTTTCAGGGCAATTCATGATAATAAAATATACGTGGTAGAAAAGCTGCATTGCAAACAATTGTTAAAACACAGATGAAACTATGTTTTACTTCTCTTTAAGAGGGTTGAAGAAGTAGGCTGGTAGCCTGGATCGAAGATTGTTATTTGATTTTTCTGGACTTGCAATCAATACGATTTTTTAAAAATTCATATGCCATTATCACAAAAGGACTATTGAAAGTCTTAGATATCCTCTGGTATACGACTTGCATATTTTGTTAAAAACGAGACCAAAATCACAACTACTGAAACTTTCTCCAAAACCATCGGTTTTTTCGTGGGTCTTAGGTACATATTGCTTTATGTTTCACGTTGCTGCATTTGGAGTCTTTGCAAGCCTCGTGCAAGCCTTTGCACCATTTTTGTTGAATTTTTACGTTGATTTTTCCTATATTGCAATCTCAATTTTCTTTAGATAGTCAGCCACGAATATGCCAAGACCATAGCTGCATCAGCGCTAGGTATCGCTAGCACTGTATAATGGATGCCAACTCTTTTACCTCTGCCGGGAGGCGCCGCTAGAGCGCGGCAGTAGCGCCGGGCGTTAAAATGGCCAGCGCCGCGCTCGTGCAACTATGGCCAAGACCCGCTATCCTCCAATTTCAACCTCTAGGAACTCTGTTGTGTAAGGGAGGCCAAGTACACTCAACCTAAAGGGTAGGTGGACATCTTTAAAAGATCAAAAACATCATTTTATGGTGTTTTTGGGAGGACTCCGAATAAACCACCCCGGCATATTCGTGGCCCACTTTCTAAAGAATTGAGAATGCAATATAAGAATATAAACGTGAAAAGTTCAACAAAATGATGCAAAGGCTTGGAAGACAAACCCGCAAATACAACAAATCCAAGATAAAGTAATTTAAACCTAAGTCCCCACAAAAATCGATGGTTTGAGAAATAGTTTGTAGTAGTTGTGATCGCACACGTACGATTCACCCGCTCGCCAATTCACCCCCTGGGACGATTCACATCCTCGTAGTAAAATGAGAAGATTCACCCTCCAATAAAACAGACGTGTGACCCCACGCATTAAAAGAGCACGATTCACCGCCCCGCCCCCCCCCTATAAATAAAAGGGACGATTCACCCCTCTTTTCGAAGTTTCGAATTCAATGGCATGTAATCAAAGAAAGTGAATTAAATGCGCACCCATTAGGCTTAAAAACGCACCCATTCTTAAATTTTTATTTGAAAAGCTTAAAAGCGCACCTATATGGCGGAAAAGTGCACCCATTTTCAAGTTTACCAGTAAAAAGTTTGAATAAGTTCAAAAATTTTACGTATTTTGCTGTAAATTGACATCGTTGTCATAAAATTGTTTTTGTTGTGGTGTTGTCAGTTTTTGGTAGTTGAAGTCGTTGTAGACCAAATAGGTTTGCTTTTCAGCCAATTGGGTGTGTTTTCAAGATTTTTCCGTAAAATGTGGATGGAATGTGGATAGAAGGATGGATCAATGAAGACGTGTGACCAAAAAAGTCTGTAGTTTAAAGGGCATGCTCGCCTAAGGCAAAAAAATTGACAAAGATGTAAAATGGGTAAAACAATGCTTATTATTAAGGTGACATTTACTGATGCCACTTGGCCAGTGTTTCCAAAACTGGCACTGGCACCCCCTGGGACGATTCACATCCTCGTAGTAAAATGGGACGATTCACTCCCTCCAAAGAAACAAGATGTTCCACCCCCACGCATTAAAGAGCACGATTCACTGTCTCACGGCACTGAATAGCACTGTCAATTGGCAAAACTGGCAGTGGTACTGTCACTGGCACTTGTTGCCAGTGCGAATTTCACTGCTAGTGCCAAGTAGCAGTTGTTATTTCTTATTTAACTACATGCCATTGAATTCGAAACTTCGAAAAGAGGGGCTGAATCGTCCCATTTTGGCGCGAGGGGATGAATCGTCCCTTTTATTTAGAGGGGGTAAATCGTGCTTTTTTAATGCGTGGGGGTGAAACGTCCTGTTTTTATTGGAGGGGTGAATCGTCCCATTTTAATGCAAGGGGTGAATTGTCCTGTTTTATTGGAGGGGGTGAATCGTCCCATTTAATGCGAGGATGTGAATCGTCCCAGGGAATGAATCGGCGAAGGGGTGAATCCTCACGTTATTTGGTCTCGTATTTTTTTAACAAATGTGCAAATCGTATACCAGAAGATATCTAAGACTTCAATGGTCCTTTTGTGATAATGGCATATGAATTTTAAAAAATCGTATTGATTGCAAGTCCAGAAAAATCAAATAACAATCTTCGATCCAGGCTACCAGCCTACTTCTTCAACCCTCTCAAAAAGAAGTAACACATAGTTTCATCTGTTTTTAACAATTGTTTGCAATGCAGCTTGTTCTACCACGTATATTTTTATTATCATGAATTGCCCTGAAAATTTTCGAAATGAACACACAACCACTGGTCCAGAATATGGCCTTTCCCTTGCGGGAAGGCTTCCAAAAATTGCTTACTCATAAGCGCCCCTCTGCACGGAAATCTTTAGTAAAAGGCGAAAGATTTTCTCGCTCAAATGCAGAGGACCAGAGATGAAAGTATGGCAAAATTTTGACATTAAGTAGAATTACTCGCTCTACTGCGTGCTGGGTTTGAATGATTTACAGAAGATTAGTGAAAATACTTTTTTATTTAATCTATATTTTTGTGAGATTTTGAATATTTCAACATTGCACAAAATTATTTTTTGTTTTTAATACTTTTTTCAAACTGAGATGTTTTGCATCCGCGGATTTGTCACTGCAACCAAAAGTCGATTTTCGGTCAAATTTTTTTTTCTAACAGTGGTCGTCCGCGCCCTAAAACATTTTGAAACTAAAATTTTCAATCTTTTACCAGTCCCACTCTGGTTATTTTAGTTTGATAATCCGTAAATTTTCATATTTAGCCGATTGTTTTTGTTTCAGTACCTAACTCTAAATTAAACCTCGTTTTTATGTGCAATTGACCATGATCATGGTCCGTGGTCTCACATTTAGTGGCGCGTTTACGTTATAAAATATCAAGCAAAAATAAGAATTCTAATACCAAAAGGATTACCACTCTTCGATAATTTAAAAAGATCAGTCGAAATTTTTTTTATTGAGACTACATATCAAATTGGACGCTACTGTCATATACTGTCATACTGTCCCCGAAGGGGCGCAGAGGGCTTGGAGTTGAGATGCGCACACCCACATACCTTAGACACAAATCACTCGAAAGTGACTCTGGATGCATGAAAAAAGATGCATACCAGAGTTATTTAGGCGGTAGGCCCCAGTTTAAAAAATATGTTCAACATCTTTGCTTTTTCACGAGGAGCACTTCCACCCGTTCTACAAGGCCGGGCCAGAGGCCCAGCATCCAAATTTTCTGCCTAGCATTCAAATAGTGCTAGGGCAGAAGTAAACCCGCGGGAAGGATCCCAACCATCTCGAAAAGTGGCCCCTGTATTATTTCCTTCCCCTCCCAATACAGCCCGCAATCCCATTTAAATTGCTTTTCTGGTCCTTTTATGGCGAAATTATTGTGTAAAAATGGTTTTTGACCATACCTAAAAAGTCGGTTTTTTGGGGGGGGGCCGGGGGGTTATATGACAGTAGGTCGATTTTGGGGAGGGGGAGGGGTATATTACAGTAGCGCTTTTGAGGGTAGAGTAGCGCCAAAATTTGAAAAAAAAAGCATTTTTTCAGTTCTAAAAGCTGCACCAGCTTTCGTTTGTTCAATAAACCCACCTTCCAACTACTACCATAGGCTCATTCCAGTCAAGTGCCTGCTCTTCAGCATAATCTTCAGGCATGTCTATTGCCACTAACGCACAGTTGTCAAATGGCTGAATATAGAAAACATATTTTCAAAGAGTAGAACAGTTTTTGTTAGACCAACCTTGGTGGGTGTTGGCAAAGCAGTGGCGACGTGGAATTGTCCGACAGTGTCTCCACAAAATGTCGGCGAATAGTAATAGGTGGTGTGAGAAAAGGGTCTTTTTTGGGCGGAATATTCTCGTTGAAGTCCTCTTGAATGGGTTCTGGAGATGGTTCATTGGGTGGCAATTTCTCAAAAAAATCAAAGATAGCCAAAATTTTGCAAAAGTACTATTGGACTGGACCCATCCCTATCTAGAATTGACTTCAACAAGTATTATTTTGTTTTTGTTTTCTAAACAATTGAGTCAAATTTTTCGCATTTTTGGACACGTATGGAGCAGTAAGCAACAAATTTTATTTTGGGTAAAGTAAACACTTGCTGCAATAGTACCTTCAGTCGTTCGAATTGCTCAAATGTAATATTGCCAAAGCCGGTAAAAAGAAAAGGTAAAAAGAAGAGCCGGAGAAGTCTCAGAAAAAAGGCTTTTGCCAGTTTCTACTAGAGATGGTAACCCGGTATTTTGGTATTTTAAGTGCTCGAATTTTGACGCTACTGGCTTATACCCCCCCCCCAAAAAGCTACTTTCTTATACCCCCCCCCCAAAAATCGGACCTACTGTCATATACCCCCCCCAAAAACCGACTTTTTTGGGAGTGTCTAAAACCATTTTTATGCAATAATTTTGCCATAAAGGGACCAGAAAAGCAGTTTAAAAGGGATTATGGGCTGTATTGGGAGGGAAGGGAATAATACAGGGCCACTTTTTTTTAGCTGCTTTACCATGTTTTTCAACTCGGGCCGTGGCAAAAATAGACTCTATATGCATTTTATGATCAAGTGTACTTCTCGGAATCATGTCTAAGGTAAGTGCGTGCGCGCATCTCTAACTCTCAAGCCCCTGCGCCCCCTTCGGGGGCGCAGGGGCTTGGGGCTTGGAGTTGAGATGCGCACACCCACATACTTAGACACAAATCACTCGAAAGCGACTCTGGATGCATGAAAAAACATGCATACCAGAGTTATTTATGCGGTAGGCCCCAGTATTCAAAACTATGTTCAACATCTTTTATTTTGCGACCGAAAAGGTTTTCCCCTCTTCAGGCCTGGGGCTACGAGCCAGAGGCTCAGCCGTCCAAAATTTACACGACAACCATCAGGATCCACCCGGCTGATCGGTCCGATCATTTCGAGGAGTTATACTTTTACGTGCACCACAAGTGGCTGGGTTTGAAAGTGACTTCAACGCTAAGAGAATTGATACTCTTTGGTACTTATAGGCACTATAGAAGTGGCCCTGTTTTGTCCCTTCCCCTCCCAATACAGCCCTTGAACCCTATTTTAATTGCTTTTCTGGACCTTTTATGGCGAAATTATTGCTTAAAAATATGTTTTGACCACTCCTAAAAATCTTGATTTTTGGGGGGGTATAAGCCAGTAGGTCCGAGGATTGGGGGGGTATAAGAAAGTAGCTGTTTTTGGGGGGGGTATAAGCCAGTAGCGCCCGAATTTTTTATTTAAAACCAGTGATTGCGTGAGCTCACTCAAAGTGAGAATCTCAGTGTGTGAGAGTGAGAATGAGCTCACTCACTCTCCCTCTCACACTCAAATTTTGATTTTATTCTCACTTACTCTCACTAACTCTGAAATTTGCGCTCTCACTCTCACTATCTCTCTCACTTGTTTTTTTTTCATTCTCAGTGAGAACAGAGTGAGAATCGCGCCTTTCTGTTTAAGGCCAATATCAACGCAGTTTTATTTAAATAAAAGCAATGCGTACACCTTAATGAAAAAAATAAAAAAGAGAACAATAACATTTGTGTTGATTTACCTTGACTTTTCAAAGGGCATGCCCACGCTATAATAAGAGGTGAGAGGTAATAAGAGGTGGTGCCCGGAAATTCAATTTTTTTTCCTAAGATAAAATTCTAAGCCTTGTTTGTTAGAAACCAAGTTAAAAACCCCGTACACAAGTTCAATAATTAGGAAAATTTTGAATCCCCGGGCACCACCTGTTATTAGCGTGGGCATGCCCCTTTAAAGCGATACAGCTTTACGGGTCGCCATCCTCCCAACTGCTTCTGAACGAAGTTTTAGAACAGAACTTTAAGTTTAGAACTGAAATTCAGATCACTCGAAGTTAGGCTAGGGGTTGTACTATTAAAGCATGAGCTGCTATCAGAGCAAAGACTGTTGTAACAAAAAATGCGCTGTTAAAAAGTAGGCAGGAGGATGGCGACCCAACCCAAGTAAGGCTCTTTTTCCTTTAAAAAATGCTATAAAAAATTTAATTTATTGAAAATTCCCCCTTTTCATTAAAAAGGGTCGCTTTTTAGCGGCATTATGGCATTCCTGTGTTCACTACTTATAAATAAAAATGCTAAGGTCTTTATGAAATGCAATATTGAAATTTTTTGGTTTTTGTTCATTCTCACACACAGTAAGAATCTCGGTCAGCTCACTCACTCACTCTCACTCACTTTCTTTTTCCATCCTCACTCTCATTCTCACGGCCCTAAAATATTTTCATTCTCACTCTCCGTCACTGCCCGAAAATCAGAGTGAGTGCAAACATTGTTTAAACCAAGTAAAATTGATGTCTTTATGGCCGGATCGCCCTACATAGGAGTCGTCCAAACATCGATTTGAACTACTTTTTCGTGCGTTTGAGCTGCTGCGACGTATAGATAAAAAAATTTAGGGCACGGCCGACCATTTTAAAAATAATTTTTTGACCAAAATTTGACATTTTGCCTTGGGGGACCAAGGTCAACCAAACTGACAGGGTACCTACAGGGGCCCATTTTACCCATTTAAGGGTACTTTCGGGGAGCATGGATTAGACTGGTTAAAGATGCGAGCATTCACTTGCGTTATACATGATTCTGAGCAAGACTCTTGATTAAAAATTATTAAAAAAGTTCTTTTGCGCAGCTCCAGTGACCAAAAGGAATTAATTACCATGAAACAATCATTTTCTGGTCATATACATGCCCTTTTCAGGGTAAATTACCTTGGGGACCAAGGCAAAAAGTCCAATTTGGTCAAAAAATTTCATACAATCCCTCCTATTAAAACATGTTTTTACACTTTCAGATGCTAAAACGTTGAAAAAACATCTTTTCGGGTCGATTTGAGCCAGTGCGTAATTGTATAGTCCGACCAATTTTTCATTCCCCTATGAAATGGCTTTTTCACTTTATGTATTTTTGATTGAAAAATTTTGCCTGCTTGCACCTTCGGAATATAGGCGCCAGCGCCGGACTTTTCGAAATTTTGACGCCAGCGGCGCAAGCGGCGCTAGCCAGGTGAAATTAGGGCTCTACCGCCGGCGCCGTCGCCAGGCTATAATACCGGCGCCGGCTCCATCGCCGGCTCCGGCGCCGGTATTTTAGTCAGTAAAATGAGTTTTTTATAATAAAAATGTATAATATCATCTCAAAAATACTCAATTTATAAGAGAATTCGAGAAAATTTACAAAAGATTTTCAAAAACTTTGAAAAAAACAGCGTTGCTGCAAATATTGTGACAAAGTAGGCGCCTTTACGAAAATCTCGGGCGCCGGCGCCCGAGATTTGACTGTATCCGAGGTTTGACTGTACCATATAACCTAACCAGCTGAAATCTCGTCTTCTGCATCGATGCTGCAGTGTATTAAGTCGTCGGAAAAGTTGCGGAATGTCATTAAAGTAACTTTGTGATTAGTTCCAATTGATAATAATGATAATATGTAAAAAGGATGTGGATTTTTCTGGTGCAAAAATTTTTTTTGTGCAAATATGCTCTTTTTGGTGCGAAAAGATTTTATCTTGGTGCAAATCGCCGTGGTGCAAATTGGATCTTTTTTGGTGCAAATTATGGGATATAGACGTTTCCCCAAAATGAAACTTTTTTCATTTTGGGGAAACGTTTCCCAAAATGAACCCAAAAGAGTAAAATATCTCTAAGGGTATATATGAGATACTTATTTAGACATATCAAGGGTATTTGGCTGAATGTGATGGCCAAAGTCCAGCATATTCCACATTGCAAGGGTCAGGGGTTAACACATGTATGTACCCCTATCCCTTGCAATGTGGAGTGTGCTGGTCTTTGGCCGCGAAGCGGCAAATACCCTTAATATGTCTAAATAAGTATCTCCATATATACCCTTAGAGATATTTACTCTTTTGAGTTTCATTTGGGGAAACGTTTCCCCAAAATGAAAAAAGTTTCATTTTGGGGAAACGTCTATGCACCCAAATTATTTTATTTTTGGTGCAAATCAAACTCTTTTTGGTGCAAATAGTTTTTTCTGGATATTTTTTTGCCCGTATAATACTCGTTTTCTCTCATAGCACATTTAATTTTCATGGCATTTAAAATGTACGGGCAAATCAAATATGCTATGGGCGAAAACAGTATTATACAGGCAAAAAAATATTATCCAGAAAAAAATCTTTTTGAACCAAAAAGAATTTTTTTTGCACCAGAAAAATACATATCTGTGAAAAAAAGGATTACAAGCGATAATTATTATTTAATTTTTTAAATCGGTTTCGAAGTTCTATTGTGAAACGTAACAAAATATTTTTTGTAGTTTTATCAGTAAAAATCTTTTCCTTAGCTGGAGTCGCCACTTTGCTCATGCCATATCAGGAATTTCGCGACAACCTAAAAGAGATATGAAATGCAGCACTTGCGTTGGCACCAAAATCGGCAAAGACCTAATGTTGCAGTAGTAAGGGAGCTCTTACAACATGCGGATGTATTGGAGAACCCATCCGCATCCACATCCGCACGTGCTAACGCATTTGCGTACGGAAATGCGGATATGTTGAGAGAGCACACCCGCATCCACACACTTCATTTCATTTATTGTCAACACTCCGATACCGATCCGCAGGTCGGTATATACCGATACAGAATTTAACGGACAACACGAATATCGCGTTTTTTCAAAAAAAGGTGGTCTGAGGGGTAATATACCGTGTTGAAAAAAGAGCATTTTCAGACTATCATAAAATAACATTTTGAGTTTGTTTTCATTTATCTTATTTCATGGAAATAACTTATTTACATACTTTATGTCAGAATGACCACCTATGTCTCCTCTTTCGAATAAGTGTAAGCTTTCTTAGTTCGTATTCAAAATCTGAGATTTTCATTAAAAAGAAACGGTCATGTCATTTTTTTTAAAACGGTGTTTGTACTTAAATTTGCAAAATTAAGTGTGATAAAGTTAATTTTTAATAAACTATTTTTAGTAAATTTTTTAGTAAGCATACGCCATTCGACAGAGCGTGAAAAACTGCACCAGAAAATTCATTTATGTTTTGAAATAAAAGGTCTTAAATGTAAAGCGACAGTCGCAAAAAGAATCGAAAAATAAGTCTGACAAACACTTTGACAGAAAAGTTTTTTCGCTCAGAATACTCAAAATTCTGACAATGAATTCGTGTTCAGCAGGGTGTAGGAAAAAAAAGGAGTCGCAAAAAGGGAGTGGGCAAAAAGGGGGTGGGCAAAAAGAGAGTGAGAAAAAAGGGAGTGGGCAAAAAGGTTACTTCAAAATGGCTATATATTTTGCTCAATCACTTTTTGCTCACTCCCTTTTGCTCACTCCCTTTTTGCCAACTTCCGTTTTGCCGACTCCCTTTTTCACATAACCGTTCAGCATGGTCGATTTCCTTAGTGAACTGCTCTTGAACTTTAAAATACACCGTTAGATTTCAAATTCCGCTCGAGACAATAAATATTTAAACAAAAAATCCACATTATACTAATAACTAGCGCTTGCCCGCCCTACGGGCGGTCTTGTTTCTGCTGATATTTTCAAACATTTTCGGGTTATTTTCAGCTGATATTTCTGTAGCATTATCTAATTTATTTTCGATGATTTAAGATCTATGAATCTGAGCAAAATGCAATCACATATAGTCACTCTTAATTACTTTATCATTATTCACACGACTGAAAAAACATTTTTTGAGATTTACAAAAGCTTTTTTCTCTTTTCTGCGATTCAAAAAAGCGTCTATTTTGATTTAAGAGATTCATGAATGCGATCTTCCTGTTGTGAGATTCATAAAAAGAGAGTTTCTGTTTTTCGACCTTTTCCAATATACATGTAAATGAAGCTATACGCATAATCCACAGTACAAAAGGTAAAGTACATGAGCTAAGAGATATGAAACATGAGACTTGACACATTAAATGAGAGTCACAAACATGCACTTCGACACATGAGGAACAAACATTAGCCATGGACAACAAAAAATTTGAAAATAGGTCGTGCGACCAAAACATGAGCCGTGAGCTCCAATCAGGAATTCCTAAAAGAGCTTTTTCATTCCTTCATAGACGCACAGTACCATAACATTTTCTAAACTTTTTCAGACGTGTGTGTTGAGATTCACAAAGACATATTTTTCACGTGAATGATTTATAAAAGTATTTGTCTTTTGGTATTCGACTCACTAAATCAAAGTATTCGACTCACTAAATCGAAATTTAATCAATGAGATGTAAGTCTGAACCCTTATAAACAATGCAGGTCCACGATACAATAGACTTGACACACATGGCATGTGGCACACTCTTGAGCCACTAAATGAGAAGATCGAAACACTTGCAATAATTACTGATATATACCAAATAAGATCACATCTTGAGTATTGATTCAACTCAAGTGACTTGACTACTTCTGCATTTAATTTGAGACTCAATGAATCCCAGTCCAAGCATCTCAGATATTAAAAAACATGTGAGCCGACCGTAAAATTTATACATTCGTCATTCAATCCTTTCCTACAAACTTCGGATCTTCACATTTATTAGATGTGAAATATACTCGAAATCAAATGCTTCTCAGAATGTACTGTAAGCCCATCATCAAGTCATATTATCCGATACGTTTCAGAATTGACTAATTAGAGAACATGACTCGAAAAAAATTCACCGACCAATCACAGATAAAAGTTTCATTTGAGCTTTATGCATAGCTCAGGATTGAAGAAAAGAATTAGCTAGTGTATTAATAGATTGAATAGAAATAATGGAATGAATTTAAGACTTTTTGAAATCGTGCGGACAAACATACAGACAACTCTCTTTTAGTATATAGATTATACTAATGTCTAATATTCTGAGTGATCCAAGTTATATAAATAAATGCCTTCAATTCCGATATCGAACTACAACTCGAAGTATGTGAACACTTTCGAGTTCAATTTCGGATCTTTGGCTACGTGAACGCCTTTTACTGAACTCGAACTTGATGTACTTGACTGAGCCATTTGAAATATGCCCACTTTTTTCTAAAATCGGAACGCGGAAGAAAAACAGTGCCAGAAATCGGAACACGGAAATCTGAATTCCGTCCGACCCCTGCTTGAACGGTTCCGGTATTTGAGATAAAATTTTCAGCAGGTTCAAACTACGAATAATTGATTCAATTTCAATGAAGAAACCTATCAAAGAATCCTGTTGTATTTTGTTTAAATTTTTGGAGCCAAGCGTTAAGGCTGCTCATGGTCTTTGTAGACCTGGGGCCGTATGCATTGGCAGCTAGGATTGAGGATAGGATTAATCCTATCCTCAAGCCGATCCATATGCATTAGGACGGATAGGATTGAGGATAGGATTAATCCTATCCTCAAGCCTATCCGTATGCATTAGGACGGATTGGATTCTAGATCGGATAATTTCAGTGCATTAGCGTCAGCTGCCGGAGTAGAGCTCTCGACATTAGAAATTATCCGATCTAGAATCCAAGCCGATCCGTATGCATTAGGACGGATAGGATTAAGGATAGGATTAATCCTATCTCAATCCGATCCGTATGCATTGGAACACGGATTGAGGATAGGATTAATCCTATCCTCAATCCTAGCTGCCAATGCATACGGCCCCTGGGTTAGTTGGTTCGGACGCCACAAAACGTTCACAACTTGCGAGTCTTGTTTACCCATCCTGAGTGAACGCCTCTTAATTATAAATTTCAGTAAAAGAGAAGCCCTTGATCGGTCTCGCATTTTAATAGAATCCCTGCCGCTAGTAGCGAATACCCCCCCCCCCAAGCATCCGACCTTTTAAAAATTGCTGTAACTACCCTTGCAAACAACAAGTGAAGGCTTAGCCCTTAGGCTTGGGGTAGGCCAGGGTGCGGAAGTTGTGACTATAAAGAGTTTACGAATATTTTCCGGGGTCTGGGATATAAATTTGGTACTTTTACTAAAGTAAAAAAAGTGAAAATCGTTGGGGGGGGGGATTCGCTACTAGCGTCGAATCCCTGATTTCGCTCTAGAGAAATGTCAAGGTCTGTCAAAATCCGACAAAAAATCTAATTCAAAAGCTGATATTTTCACAAATTCAATGTTTATAGAGGCTCTATTATAGAGCACGTGGTTTTGGGCCTTCCTGTATAACGCTAAAGGCAATATTATCGGTATCGACGTTAGGTACCTTTTTCACATTTAGGAACGACTCTGTGTTCTAATTACTTAGGCCTTAGGGGTAGGCCAGCGTATGTTAGGACGGACTAATGAATGCCTGGCACACTTTTCCGGAGTAATCTGGACTGTGACTAATTTTTGGTGCTTTTTGATGATCTTTTATAAAAAAAAGATTTAGGCCAAAATGGGAAAAAGGTACCTAACATCAACGCACCGTATTATTATAATAACTCACATTAATGGCGACAGCCCGTTCCACAATGTTCTCCAAGTCCATGTTGTCGATCACATATGGGTCCACACCACATTTTTACCTAAATAATTTCATTAAAAGTTTCAGCAATTGTGGTATTGTGTATTTTTCTCACCAACAGCGTGCAACAGCTCTCTGACTTTTAGCCTAAAATATAAAAAATTCGAACCTTTTGCACGTAAATATTTTGCATGCGTTGAAGGCTAACATTTCTCTTGCTGCTGGTATAAATCATATACTGTTCTTTTTACCACTTTTAGCCAAGCACTTGTTTGTATTCCCTAAGGCTTGCACAAATCTTGCTTGCACTTCAAATAACAACATTTAAAATCAATATTCATCGGAAAATATTTTTAATTGGGCTGAATTGTGAAAACGTGTAGTGTATTTTAGAGGCAGAAAAAAGCTTCTCTGTGGCAACGACCATAGCTGCACGAGCGCCAGCGCCAGCGCCGGCGCTAGCAGCGCCAGCGCCGGCGCTTTTTAGCGCCGGGCGCTCATAGCGCCGGCGCTTTTTCCGGCGCTGGCGCGAATATTTTGACTAGGCCGGCGCTGCGCCGGCGCTCGCGAAATTTTTTCTGGCTAGGCGGCGCTGGCGCCGGCGCTGGCGTGAAATGTGAATAGACCGGCGCTGGCACCGGTGCACAAATTTTCACGAATTGCTAACTGGCGCTTTTTGTTTGTATAAGTCATTGTGTTGTAAAACAAGTTCATGCCATCATCATCAAAAAGCTCTTTTGAATTCTGCCCTGATAAATATTTGATATGGAATGAAAAATGTTAAAAATATGTCAATAATTTGTAGAAAAGCCGCTTTGAGTGCGCCGGCGCTTTTTACGGCGCCAGCAAAATCGCGCCGGCGCTGGCGCCGGCGCGATTTATTCTTCGTTCAAAAAACCGGCGCTGGCGCGGCGCGATTTTTTCAATTTGGCTGCTCTGGCGCCGGCGCTGGCGCTTTTTCCGGCGCTGGCGCTCAATTTTGAAAATTGCCGGCGCCGGCGCTGGCGCTATTTTTTGACAGCGTGCAGCTATGGCAACGACAAGCTTTTTTACGGCAGAAAAGTATTCTTACGGCAACAAACAGTATTTCTTCTGCAAAACCTATTGCGCCAAAAAAAGTATTTTGACTGATTTTCGATGGTAATAAGTTGGCTTGAGTTCAGAATCCCCCCCCCCTCCACGGGACTGATCAGGTGGAGGAGATAACTTCATATTCGTGTTTCTCGACTCCGATTTCATGAGAAAGCCGCGCGTTTTTTGGTTCTAAGAAAAAAAATTTCGAACCACAGGGGTATCATGGTTTAAATTGGCGCCTTTTGAATTTAAAGGGATTAAGGGCTGTATAGGGAGGGAATGGAATAAAAGGGGCCACTAACAAGAAAATGTTTAACATACTTTTGAATACTGGGGCCTACCGCATAAATAAACTCTGGTATGCATGCTTTTTCATTCATCCAGAGTCACTTTCGAGTGATTGTGTCTAAGGTATGTGGGTGTGCGCATCTCAACTTCAAGCCCCCAAGCCCCTGCGCCCCGAAGAGGTCCCAGGGGGCTTCAGAGTTACAGATGCGCGCACTCACTGACAGGACCCGGACCCCTATACCTGGGTACCACCTGTCAAACATGACCCCCACACACAAGAAAAGTGGGTGTTTTTTTGACTTTGGCGGAGATTCATTTTATCGTGCAGCGAGGCGGATATCCACCTAGCCGAAGAATACCCGAGGCATTTCGCTCCGTGTACGGGGAATCTCAGTTTAGGTAATAACAAATCCAATTACTTTCACAAATTTAAGTCAGAAAAATGGGGTTTTTCTTATATATTTCAAAAATTTATTTTTCAGACCATCCAGGTGGATATTCACCTGACCAGTGGTACCTACCCCATGTTAGGGTCATTCAAAGTTTCAAAAACACCTTGATACTATTATTATGGTTTTTCATAGCTGACTGAATGAAAAATTCATCAAAAAATCCACAGGTCACAGTCAAAGTCCCTCCCTCATTAGTGAACCCATTTCACTTAACCCATCAACTGATTGCAGGAGTTGCTTTCAGATTCCACTTTCATTAAAGGGCCTGACCTCTTCCTACTCGGTGGTCCCCCGCCAATTCAAAATTTTTCCTTGATCATTGGAATTCTGTGCGGATTTTCTGCCACGTTTCTAACAAAACTAGGCCTGAAATTAAATTTTAGGCAAGTTTTAGGGCAAATTTTGTGGATGAATTTGGTGGATGAATTCGTGTGTGATGAATTCGATGTGGATGAATTCGGTGTGGATGAATTCGGTGCCGCCCTTGTTTCATTGATTCAGACTGAAAAATTTCAATTCCTGCAAAAACTTTTATTTGGAGTAGTTTTGGATGGTTTCGGGTGTTTTGGTTGGTTTGGCTGGTTTTGGGTGTGTGGGTGCTTTTGGCCATTTTTGGATGTTTTGGGTGGCTGAGGGGGTTTGAGTGGTTTGAGGTGGTTCAGACACAATCTCAAAATTTTGCAAAAAAAACAACAGGGGGGACCAAGCAGTCTTAGAATGAAAAAAAGGACGAAACGTTTCGTGCTTTTTTTTCATTTGAAAAAAAAGGACGAAACGTGGGTGCACTACGTTCACCGTCCCTATTTCACCGTCACTATTTTCACCGTTCACTAAATTCACCGTCAGCACTTTAGGACCGCTTTTAGATCTAAATTTTCTAAAATTGAACAGTCTTGGTACCAAATTGTAGCCCTGAATGTCAGCTACATTTTGGTACTAAAAATTCTGAAAAAATAAAAAAAATTTAGAACTAAACTTTAGAAGGCGTTCAATCTCACATTTTTTCATCACGGTAGAACCAGTGTTTTCAAAAGTCAAGGTCAAGTTCAAGGTCAAGGTCAAGGTCAACAAAATCAAGGTGATTTTACCTTGACTTTAGGCTATATCTCATCGTGCAAAAATTATATCGTTATTCTGAAAAGTACGTTTTGTTCAGCGCAAAATCTTGACTTTAGGGATAGAAAAAAAAATTCAGACCCATTTCCTTACTAAAAATCGAGAAAAACGACCTTGAAGTTTTAAAGTCAAGTTTTACCTTGACCTTGAACTTGACCTTGACTTTGAAACACTGGTAGAACGCAGGGTGAGCGTCTTTTATAGTTAGAACTAAAATTTTTTTTTTTTTTTAATTGAAATACTAAAATGTAGCTGACATTCAGGGCTACAATTTGGTGCCAAAACTTTTAAAATTTCGAAAAATTCAGACCTAAAAAGCGGACCTAAAAAGCGGTCCTAAAATGCTGACGGTGAATTTAGTGAACGGTGAAAATAGTGACGGTGAAAATAGGTGACGGTGAAAATAGTGACGGTGAAAATAGTTAACGGTGAAAATAGGACGGTGAAACGTAGTGCACCCCGAAACGTTTCGTCCTTTTTTCATTTGAAAAAGTGCTGAAAGGTCCCTTTACCGAAATTGTCGTGTACTTTTTTCGTTTTCCGGTCGTGATTCAGTGCTTTTGAGAATTTTTTTTTGAAAAGGCGCCATCTTCGGTCGCTGCTGTATTCGACGTTTTTGGTAAAATCAGTTTATCACGCATAAAAGTTGGGAGCGCATTCTGTATGGTTATTCGGTCATATTCTACTTTTTAATGCCACGACATATTGAAAACTGTGCTTGCACCCGTGCGACATATCCCTAATAGGGATTTCCTAATATCAATTCAATATTATCAAGAGAAAACCGACTTTTTATCTATTCTGTCTGCAAATATCAATTTATTTTGTTTGGTATTCCTGCATGCTAGACTTCGTATGATCTGGGTTATTCTAGAAAATAAATAAGATATTATCTGACAGAATAGATACAAATGCTGGTCTTTTTGATAACATTTGTTTGACAGAGATTGATTGCTTGGACGAAAGCACAGATCGTAGATAATTCCGTGATAATCCTGGGTTCTACCTACTCCATCTTACTATTTCCCTCGCCCGAGGATTGGGCATACTCTCGCAGTCTCACATGTTATCATTGTTTTTGAGTTGTCTGAGATCGAGTATTGCTAATCATTTTGTTTATTATATCGCTTTTAAGAGTGAAAATGGTTGCTAAAGTGAATAAGAAGAGCGCTGCAGGAGTCGCCGGCAAAAGAAGAAGAAGCAAGTGCTGCGAGGGAGTTCTACGCTGCAGTTCCACATCGAGTGCAAGAACCCAGTGGAGGATGGCATCTTGAAGATTAACAGCTCGTATGTTTTCCTTCCATTTAAAATGTGTTGTTTGGTGTGTAATTGAACTGGCGTGAGGCTGTCTTTTATAAAATTCGTTATAGGAAAAGTTTCTGAATGAGCAAATCAAAGTGGGTGGCAAGAAAAAGCAGCTGGCAGCCAATGGAGTGCAAGTGGAAGCTGCAAAGACCAAGATCAGCGTCAGCTCAAACAATGCTTTCTCTAAGCGCTATCTCAAGGTCTACACTGTTTTCTAGATTTTTTTAAATTTCACAAGCTCGTTTAGTATCTGACGAAGAAGTATCTGAAGCGCAACAGCCTTCGCGACTGGCTTCGGTTGTGGCAAGCACCAAGGACTCGTATGAGCTGCGATATTTCCAGATCAATCAGGAGGACGAGGAAGACAGTGAAAATGAGGCCTAGGTCTAGATAAATGATGTGTTGTTCTCGCCTTTGTTGTTATCTGAAATAAACTGTTGAGTCGAAGTTAGGGTTGTATGACTAGCAATGGTTGGTAGTTCCTATCAGTGTTTGCTCAGGGCTAACTCTTACCCTACATAGAAAGGTTTTATGGGTTTGTGTATGGTTAAATGCTATAAAGTTAAATTGATCTATTGTCCACCGGTCGATTCTCCTATAAATTCATACGTAGCTGCACTATTGTATTGATCTATGGCAGGGTTGCTGGATCTCAATGGACAGGAGAGCATTGAGTTGGCTATAGCTACGTACTCGATCTAAGGATCAGAAAATCGCACACGTACAATTGGATCGGGCCGATTGTGCCCGAGACCGATTGTGTCCGGCTCCTATGAATGGACAATTATTTCCGTCTCATGTAAAGAAGCCTATTGCCGTACATTATAGATAAGGAAGAGGATAAAAACGAGGGTCTGTTTTTAGAGCCAGAATAAAGGGTAAAATCAGAACTTGCTCCGGACCCGACTGGTGCCTCAAACTTGCACCGGCCACAACTGGCACCACCCTAACAGCACCGGACCCGATCTGAATTTTAAAACATGTACTACATGTTCCCCTATCCCTTGCAATGTGGAGGATGATAGTCTTGTCCATGAAGCGGCCAACAATTGGCGGGCACAACAATCTGTACCCATATATTATTATATAGCATATAACAATCGAAAATTTAAAGTGTAGCGAGTCGAATGTCGATCAGACACCGTCTCAAGTTGGGTCAGGTCTCTCTATTTGCCTCGCCTAAGTGACTAAAACACGGTGGAACAACCAACAGGTAAATTAATGCTCTCCTTTAAGCCCCCAGTGAAGCCTTTTCACTCTCACTTTCACTCTCACACGCACATTGGGACACTCTTTCATTCTCACTCTCATTCTCACTTTCACCCTCACTCGCACCTCACTCGCACTCTGTCCCCAATGCGAAATGAAAAAACGCTCACTCTCACTGGCGCTCTTCTTCTCACTTGCACTCTGTCCCCAATGAGTGAGATATAAAGTGAAGTATAGACTTCAAAGCAGACTTCACTCTAAAAGTGACAAGAAAATTGTCACTCGCGGTCCAAATGTGGACTACGAGTTTTATTTTCCTCTCACTCGAACTCTGTCCCAATGGGACTTTTCATGCTTTGTACTCAGACCATTTTAGTAAACTGTTTGATTGATCAAGGTATGCTTCAGACCTGCTTGTACGTTGTTTAGCGCTTTTATATAGGGTAACTCTATCAACTATAACATAACTTACCCGGTGAGTAATTAGATAAAATACGGTGTTCTTTTCGGTTTAAGCTAAGTCCTTAATGGAGCTCTTTCACCCTCACTCTCACTCTGTTTTCACTCTCACTCGCACTCTGTCCCCAATGAGAAAATGTAAAATTTTCACATTCACTCTCACTCGCACTCTCACTTTTCTCGTTTACTGTGTCCCCAATGACAATTTTGTTGTTTTTAAATCTGGTCATCAATTTGACCGACCACTAGGTGTCGTTACTTTGGTCCTTCACGTCTTGATCATTGTATTTCATTTTTCAGGTCCATCGCTATGCTGTCATTAACGGAACGAAGCTCAAACACTCTGGATCGTATAGAAATTGTGGACAATAGCAAGAAGAACAGAAAGGCATATTAAGAGTTTAGAATTTCTCCTTTCAATCGACTGCAAAACCATTGTTTCACTCAGGATCTCAGCGAATGATGCGACTTTCTTCTACTAGACGATTCAAGTGGAATCCACGCTTAAATTCTTCGTTGCTGGGTCTCTTATCTTATGGTTAGGCAGCTCCTTCGCTTTTATACAAATTTTCGACAAGGCTGGAAGTTAGTTTTTATAAAATTTTACCTCAGAACTAGTTCAATTCTTTTTATTAGCAATGATGATTCCCTTTCTGTTGTATTGGTCTGATATGCAATTCCTGTTCTCTACTTGGAATGGCTCTTGGACAGTAGTCTTCCTTGATCGTTCATGCTTTCCGTCTTTTTCCTGCTATGTCTGGTAATTCTCTCTTGCAAGCGATTATTCCGGTTACTATGCCTTTTTTCAGCTATCGGCTATATGTCTTGACTGTGGCACTTGTAGGAATGGTTTCAAGTCAAGCTGTCATCATGGTCTGCTTGGATCTGCTCATGTCTTCTGTCTCTGCAGTTGGAACAGGGAAATCCACTTCGCCTACTGCCGTCATTACTACAATACCAGGAGCTATAGAGTGGAAAAATCAAATGGTCTAATTTCTTCTCCCTCGTAAGTTGTTACTGTTTTATGTTTGCTGGAAATAAACAAGTAGGGGGTTCGTAAATATGGTCGTTGATTTGTTGTTAGTGGTGTCAGTGCCTGATTGCTTACTAGCATTTGGTGCGTAATCTGAGTTTTCGACAACTATCTACGTGATCAATCTGGTAGTTCGCATACCTTCCTACTGTAGTTTAACGTAATTTGAAGCACTCAGAAAGTGGCAACAGTTAGAGATGTTTTCAGGTTTTGAATCCTCTAGAGCATTAATGGTGGTTTTTAACTGGGTTGATTTGAATTTGGCTATTAGGTAGTTTTAAGTAGTTTGGTGTGGTTTTGTATGGTTTGTGATTACCATATTTCCTCTAATAGAGACCCGGGTGTTATATTTTTCAACCTCCCTCTAGGGGGTTGTTATATTAGAGGGGGTGTTATAATAGAGGAGCGTGTTCAATATTTCAACCATGTCGCGCCAAGACGCCGTGTTTTTTAAACAAAAACAACAACAAAAAATTAGCCAATCGAAGATTTATTCCCAAACCATTAATCAAAACCAGGAGGTGAAAAGAACAACCAGAACAACATCTAAAATCATAACAACAACCAGGAGGTGGAAACAAAAAATTCGTTCCAAAACAAAAAAAAATTCGATTTGCTTAATGTTTTTGACTCTGGGGGTCTTATATTAGAGGGGGGTCTTATATTTTTCGTTCATCCTCTAGGGGATTGTTCTATTAGAGGGGCCCAATCGCTGACCAAATAGGCATCAAATAAAAGTTCGTTATGTTAGATTTTTCGCTAATTCGAGGTTGTGAATACTTGGTTTGACTGCGTGTTACGTTTCATTTACTCTTCTTTTTCTTGAGCGTTTCTGTTTGTCAATAAAATTAAACGGCCGTTTAAACGGTCATTTTCATTAAACGTAAACGATAAACGGATCTGATAAACAGGTCCTAAACGGTGAACGGCTTAGGCCAAATTAAACGAACGCGCGCAACCCTACTCTAAAGTAGGGTTTTCAGCCAAAATTTGCAAAAAGCCCGGTTTTCAAAAAATAGAATTCTTCGTATTTTTAAATCTTTATTTAAAAATTTCATAGATAAACAGCCGTGTGATAATTCATTTGAAAGCAGTTTTGATGGGCTTTAAGATAGTGCAGAGATCAATTAAGAGTGTTTACAAAAAGTGCCAGTCATGGCTGTTTGAATGTTGAGCATGTATCGAGAATGACAGTTTTTTTGAATCGCGTTTTTGACCACCTTGTTCATACTAAAAAATTAAAGTGAAAAAATCAATCTGATTCTCGATGAAATTTTGGTCCAGGATTGCCAAAGTCAACATTCGGTTCTCCGGGTGTTAAAGAAAACTTAAAAAAACTGAAAGTTAAATTTAAAACTGAAAAAACCTTCTTGTTCAGCGTAAATTCTTAGACAAGAATTTCAAAGGTTACGCATGACCACCAGAGTGTTAACAACGACCAAGATCGAAGCAAGCAGATAACTTAAGGAATCTGAGCCTATCAAAAGGCTAGGGGTCAGGGCTAGGGGTCCCGGAAGAAGGATTCATGTGAGTGTTGAGAGCAGTGATGTAATATAGGAACATGAGCACCGGCACCTGCACCGGTTCCGAAAATATCCTGCACCGGCACCGGCTTCCGAAATAACTGCACCGCACCCGCACTGGCACCGACCACGAAATTTTTCGCACCGGCACTGCATCGGTGCCTGTGCGCGTAGGTGCCGGTGCGCGTCGAGGTTACGCGACATTTGCGCACCACGACATTTGCGCACCGACACTTGCGCACCGACATTTGCAAACCACGACATTTGCGCACCGACATTTGCGCACGACACTGCGCACAAAAATGTATTTTATAACAAAAAAGTAGATGACCCTTCTAGACCATTCTTTGGAATCTTAAACATCATTCAGAACTTTAAAATAGTCCTGACAGTCCTGATCCACTTTTAGTGTAGGATTCATCTTCAATGATCCTAAACCATCCTCAGGAGTTCAGAACATCTTCAATTTCTAAACCTAAGAAAGATAGCCATACAGATGGTTTAAATACAATCCAAAATATTTTGGTTCTGGAGGGTATCGTCTCTTAAGTTAAATGCTTGTATTAGCACTTAGATTTGGTTTGCTTTTTTTCTTATTGCTTTTGATATACACGATATAGATAAACCGAGTAAGTACAGTAGACGCTCTCAATAACATACACCCCAAAAGTTCGTTCCCGCCTAGGTCCAACACTTTTTTCAGCACCATTTTTTCAAATTTTTTCCATTTCTGTTTTGACAGTCTGGTCGCAAATATTGCAAGGATTCCGGTTTTGCCGATCATTTTGCAGAAAACAATGATTTTGACATTTAAAAAGCAAAAACTCCGATTAACATACATCGAAATCCAAAACATGTGTATGTTAATGGAGTTTTGCTTTTAAATGTCAAAATCATTTTTTTTCTGCAAAAATGATTGGCAAAATCGGAATCCTTGCGATATTTGCGACAGGGGCGTTATAATAATCGATTTACCCTTACCTTTTACCTTTACCTCTACCTTTAATTCTACCCGTTATAATAAAATTTTTACCCCTACCTCTACCCGTACCTTTTACCCTTACCTCCGACTTCACTTTATGTTCGACTTCACTTTATTTGCCAAATAATCTGCATTTCTGGCTGCCTCTATCTTCAAAAAACACTTATTAATATTCACTTTACTTTTTGGCATCTTCCTCTTCAGACATACAGCCAAAATAAAAACAAGAAGGTATTAATCCTAATGATTGAGTTTCTGTACAATTATTCAACTAAGTTTCTAACTAAAAGAGGCTTAGAATTTTATTTTCGGCATAGTTTTTTTAGAAACCAAGCTGAAAAATCCGTACAGAAACTCAATAATAAGGATTCTGGGATTGGCAGGGGACAATCTAGGACGCGCACCATGGCACTTTAATGTTTTCTTTTCAGAAATACTTGGATTTCACTTGGAGAAATTTTTGTTTATTCGTTACACGGGGCCTCGTACGACAAATTGTGCAGAGTCGTATCATAGTAAGCAACATCTGCATTTTTCAATCCACTCAAAATTGGGACTATGGGCAGTAAACTTCAGACAGGTAATTGATGCTAAACGTTACATTCCAAAATAATCTCTAGCTTATTCATACGGAGGAATTGGATGCCCTAAATGTTCATGAAGGTAGGCAACCACCGAGACGTCAGCCCACAGAATATGCTGAAGTCACACAAAAAAATTTTGCATGCACAGGAACTGCTAGTTTCTGAAAAAAATTAAACATAAATTTGTCATTTAGACAAAATTAACTGAGTTTCTCGCAACAGATGGCGGTATCCTTAGGAACGAGGCATATCAAAGAAAATGAGCCGTTATTTGAGCAGAATTGATCGACTTATGAGTATCAATGTTCAGGGGTTTCACGAAGTAGAAGCAGAAGATGAACTTGAAGATGAATTCCAATTGGACATTGCAAGTCCTTAGCTTCCTTCTACCACACATTTGTCGTTCTTTACCACACATTTTTCTTATAAGCACTTTACCACAACTTTGTTATAATGTTCAACACATGTTCGTTTGCCTCCATTTTCAATAAAAACATACAAAACTTGAATTTTGACATAAAAAAAAATGATTTACTCGGTGGAGGAATCGAATTTTCGCAGCTATTCCATTGTACTTCCGGGGCGCAGGGGGCTAGGAGTTGAGATGCGCACACCCACCTACCTTAGACACAAATCACTCGAAAGCGACTCTGGATGAATGAAAAAAGATGCATACCAGAGTTATTTATGCGGTAGCCCCAGTATTCAAAACTATGTTCAACATCTTCAATTTGGAATAGTGCCGAATTTTCCCTATGTTGTAGCGAGTCGCTGTAGCGAGTCACAAGTTGTAGCGAGTCGAATGTCATTTGCCAGTTTAACTAGAGTTGACTGCATATAGACAGCTGTCTCAAAAAAGATTGGCACAGTCATTTTTTCAACAAAAGCTGAAAATGACAACTGAAGAGAAGATACCTGAGACAGAGCACAAGGATAACGACAAAGACCGAGAATCAAGCAAGTAAGAATCCTCAAACCCTCTATCAAAAAAAATTCTCTTCCGGGTAGGGGTCTCGGAAGGAAGATTCATGTAAGTGTTGAGGAGCTGTACAATAACAACAACCCCATTTAGATCCTCCCCACACTTGAAACAAACTTTGGGGGAGGAGAGGAGTTGGCTTCAGTCTAGTTGGCAGCAGTCTTCAACACTCCTTCCTTGGATATGTCCTTGGAGCCTTTAAAACTTGACTAAAATATTGCCTGATCGCTAATAGAAAGTTTCTAAAATACAAAAAAGCACAAGGTGAAAATGTGATGATTGTTATTCATTTTTTTCAAATTTTTATAAAAATGTAGATTTTTACTGAAAAATTTTGTGGCACTATACGATAAGTCGGTGTTTTTTTTGCCTTGGTCCCCCCTGTTGTTTTTTGCTGTTTTTTTGCCTAGAGGTCTCCCCTGTTGTTTTTTATTTTGCTATCGTCCCCCTGTTTGTTTTCAGTATTTTATGCCACCTTTATTTTATTTATTTCTTAGACATATTATTATTAAAAAACCGAACATATCAAGATGGACCAAGGCAAAAAAACCCCGAATTATGGTATAGGGCCAATTTTGTTGAAGAAAAATTAAAAAGAGTTACAACATGTTTATTTAGTAATTTATTAAATTTAAATTTGATTAAAGTAATAAATTTATGCATCATCATCTCCTTTAGGTGTGATCATTTCTCCAAATTTACGATAAATAGATGGATTAATCTTTTTATGCCAGCGGAAGAAGAGGAACGTCTGGAAGAAGCTGCAGCTGAGTCTCTGCGCTCAGCATTGATGGCTGCAGCGGCTAGGAATTTGGCTGCAGTTGGGCTGGTGGCACGCCTCTCCATGTTGGATGTGGAGGGCGGCGAAAGAACTGAAAGTTGAATACTTGAAAGTCACTAAAATATTTTAATACCATAGAAAAATTGGTCTACAATAGCTTCGAAATTTTGTTTTACACGTCCAAAATCTACTTCCGTAAACTTTCAAGGACCTACAATTGTGAGACTATTGTGTTTGTGTGCACGGTGATTCAAAAGTACGTTAAAATTTAAGAAAAATCGCTCAGCATAACCCAGCTGCTGCCCGTTTTAGAATTTTCCGGAAACGTCCTCAATAAAGGCAATATAACACGAGGACCAATAAGAAAATGAGACGCAAGTGAGAAAAAAGCAAAAAAAATATATAAGAAAACTGAAATTTGAACAAAATAATGAATTTGAAAATGTTTATCTAATTTTGAATCACCCTGTACAATTGTGAAAAAAAACTGCCATTTTTTCACACATTTTACATTTTTACAACCCATTCATAAAAAGGCTAGACATTCTTTTTAAAATGCGGGTGTTGCACTGAAAACAACGATCGACGAGAGCCATGACGACTTATTTAAACAACCATCACACAAGACGTACGAAAATATTATTTTTAAATTTCCAGCAAAATTTTCAACCAAATTTTCTTTTTTTGTTTTGGAAGACCAAGGTAGTTTTACCCAAAAGTATGCTTAAAGGTGCATGCCGGTGCGTTAAAGCGCCAGCCAGCAGTTTTTATCGAATTTTTTCGAATCGTTCCATTTTTCACTCGTTCTGCGTCAAATCTGATATAGATGACCTTATACTGGTTTTGAAAACTAGACAGAAAACTTAAAAAATCTAGACGAGAACGAATGTAAAAATTTATCGAGAAAGAAATGAACTGCTGGTTCGCGCCTTTTCTCCCATCGGGCACGATCATGTCCTTTAAATATTCTCGAACATCCGAATAACTCATGTTTTAAACATAGTTTTTTTTACTAAAGCCAACTGAGAGACTTTAGTCTGCATGCTTTTCCCTGCATCCACAGTCCCTTTTGAGTGATTCGTGTGTGCGCATCTTAACCCAAGCCTCTAAACTCAACAATAAATCAATAAAGAGACCGAGGGGGCTTGCGGTTAAGATACTTTTTTCCTTTGACGAAAGGAAAATTTTTTTTGGAGCCCATTTCTTTTCTAGAACACATTTGATTTGAATATTTGTTTATCTAAGTAATGGAATCCGGGTGTTAGTGCAATTAGTTCATCTATATATATCTACTGTATTAGTTCAGCTCGCGTTTCGAATCACGTATTCTATAGTATACTGAGAAAAACTTATTTTAGACGGTGTGCAGGAGCTATTCACAAAATTTTTGATAAGTAAACGAATTTTGCAGTCTCGACTGTACAGTCGAACATGTATATATGGACACGCGAAGGACCGTCCAAGCGCTGTCCCTTATTTCCAGGTGCTCTGATATAGAGATTAGATTTAACTTGAAAATAATAAACCAAGACCAAAAGACCAAAAAAGCTGTCCTTATATAGAGAGTATCCTTGTATAGGGGTCCTTATCTACAGGCATGACTGTATATAAGAAAACTTTTGCCGTTTTTAAATAAATCCACCTACCCTTTTTCTTGATCTTTGTAGGTGTGGGTGATCTGCTTCTGGATGTAATACTAGCAGCAATATTGGAACTAGTAGTAGGAATGTCGCCTTCAACTACTTCACCACCCTTTCTCCGTCATTGTTATTGTTGTTGTTGTTCATCAGTCTAATGGTTGCAGTTATAGGTAGAGAAGGGCTGGGACTTATAGCTATAGTGGAAGTGGTGGCAACCGGACTAGTGCTACTGTTCAGAGCTAGAACTGACTTTCTTCTTGTCCTAGTTTGCGATCAGACATTCTATAAATTGAAATATTTTGACTGTTTTAACTACCCTAGTTTGAACATTGCAATAACTACCTTTCGAGCCTGTCCCATTCTTCTTGATAGGTGGCCAAAAGTTTCTTGGGGTCTCGACCATATTTTTGCTTTTTTTCTTTGAACTTCTTAGGCTCTGAAAACGTTTTTGTTGGGTTGTTTTGGGATTTAAAAATATTTAATTTTACCTTCTGGAGTGTCGACCTCGTCCAAAATTACGATAGGAAGAGTGGAGTCTAATTTGTCTGGAGAAGCTATTTCTGCAGCTCTTTCCACTATGTATTGTTCTGGCCTTAATATTATAAAGACTTGACAAGAGCTAGCAAAAAGCCAAATACATGAATATAGATAAAAGCCAAGTCCCGTTGCGACAAAGTTAGTGACACGAGGTAATGCGAAGCTGCAAAAGCATCTTCTGGTCGAAAACAGATCTACCGTGTTTCACATAATCGCCTATACATACCGTATTTCCTTTGATAAGGCGGCCAGCCTCCCTATTTTTCGGATGCCCCAAAAGTCAGAAAAATTTGAAGTCGAAAATATTCAAAATCTCATAAAACTGTAAATGAAATAAAAGAGTATTTTCTCTAACCTTCTGTGAATCTTTCAAACCCAGCATGCAGTAGAGCAAGTATTTGTACTTGATGTCAAAATTTCGCCGTTCGTTCATCTCTGGTCCCCCTGCATTTGAGCGAGAAAATCTTTCGCCTTTTACTAAAGATTTCCGTGAAGAGGGGCGCTTATGAGTAAGCAATTTTGGAAGCCTTTCCGCATGGGAAGGGTCATATTCTGGACCAGTGGTTGTGAGTACAGTCCACTCTCGATAAAAGCACACCCCCTCAAGTTCGTTCCCGCCTTGGGTCCGACACTTTTTCTAACCCGATTTTCGAAGTCTTTTGCCAAACCTGATTCTTCAGTCTGTTCAGAAAAATCGTACAGATTCTGATTCCACCAATCAGTTCTCGAGATGGCCACAAGTTACCGAAAATCTGAACAGACTGAAGAATCAGGTTTGGCAAAAGACTTCGAAAATCGGGTTAAAAAAAGTGTCGGACTTAGGCTGGAACGAACTTGAGGGGTGTGCTTATATCGAGAGTGGACTGTATTGATTTCGAAATTATCGCAGGGCATTTTATGAGAATAAAAATATCACGTGGTAGAAAAGGCTGCATTACATAAAAGAGTTAGATCGCAGATGAAACTATGTTTTACTTCTCTTTAAGAGGGTTGACGAAGTAGGCTGGTAGCCTGGTTCTGGATCGATGATTGTTGTTTGATTTTTCTGGACTTGTAATCAATACGATTTTTTAAAATTCCTATACCATTATCACAAAAAGACTATTGAAAGTCTAAGATATCTTCTTGTATACGATTTGCATATTTTGTTAAAAATACGAGACCAAATCACAACTACTACAGGGAGGGGGCCGTTTCGTATTCGCGTTTCTCGTATTTGACAAAACTCGTATTCGCAAACTCGTATTTGACAAAACTCGTATTCGCAAAACTCGTATTTGACAAAACTCGTATTCGCAAAACTCGTATTTGACAAAACTCGTATTCGACAAAACTCGTATTTGACAAAACTCGTATTCAACACGTTGTATTGACTGAGGAAAAGCAGAATCACAGTTAGTATGAGTAGATTTTAAAGACAATAACGCTTATTAGTCGATATATATTGGAATGTGCCTTGTGAATGTGTGTTTAACTCATAAAACAAGCAATTTTGGTAGAATACGAGTTTTGTTGAATGCGAGTTTTGCGATACGAGTTTTGTCAAATACGAGTTTTGCGAATACGAGTTTTGTCAAAAACGAGTTTTGTCAAATACGAGAAACGCGAATACGAAACGGCCCCTCCCCTACTACAAACATTTTCCGAAACCATCGGTTTTTCGTGGGATCTTAGGTTGAAATTGCTCTATGTTTCACAATGTTGCATTTGGGAGCCTCTTGCAAGCCTTTGCACCATGTTTGTTGAATTTTTACGCTGATTTTTTTCCTAAATTGCAATCTCGCTGCTAGTCCATTGTACCTCATCCCTCCCATTGTACCCCCCCCCCAAATTTCAACCTCTAGGAACTCTGTCGTGTAAGGGAGGCAGATAGCAGGGGAATATGAAACAGGCATGGGGCGACCCGGGCTAAGTAATCCCCCTGGCCCGAAAATGCTCAAAATAATGTCATAATGACATTTTTGCTACTTTCAACGTGAAAAAGCAACAAAAATTGCTGAAAGACGCTTTTCAAGATTAAAAATTTTTTTTTTTTTGAATCTTCATTTTGATGGACCAAGGACACTCAACCTAAAAGGGTAGGTGGACATCTTTAAAAGACCGAAAAACATAATTTTATGGTGTTTTGAGAGAACTCCGAAAAACCAGTCCGGCATATTCGTGTCTGATTTTCTAAAGAAAATTGAGAGTGCAATATAAGGCAATGATCAGCGTGAAAATTTGAACAAAAATGGTACAAAGGCTTGGAAGACAGACCCGCAAATGCAACAAAATCCAAGATAAAGCAATTTTAAGACCCCTCATAAACCGATGGGTTTTGGAAATAGTTTGTAGTAGTTGTGATTCGCACATGGACGATTCACCCGCTCGCCAATTCACCCCCTGGGACGATTCACATCCTCGTAGTAAAGTGGGAAGATTCACCCCTCCAATAAAACAAGACGTGTGACCCCACGCATTAAAAGAGCACGATTCCCCCCTATAAATAAAAAGGACGATTCACCCCCTCTTTTCGAAGTTTCGAATTCAATGGCATGTAATTAAAGAAAGTGAATTAAATGCGCACCCATTTGGCTTAAAGTGCACTCATTCGGCTTAAAAACGCACCCATTCTTAAATTTTTATTTGAAAAGCTTAAAAGCGCACTTATATGGCGGAAAAGTGCACCCATTTTCAAGTTTACCAGTAAAACATTGAATAAGTTCAAAAATTTTACGTATTTTGCTGTAAATTGACATCGGTGTCATAAATTTTTTGTTGTGGTGTTGTCAGTTTTTGGTAATTGAAGTCAGTTGTGGACCGATGGGTTTGCTTTTCAGCCAATTGGGTGTGTTTTCAAGATTTTTCCGTAAAACGTGGATGGAATGTGGATAGAAGGATAGATCAATGAAGACAAGTGACCAAAAAGTCTGTAGTTTAAAGGGCATGCTCGCCTAAGGCAAAAAAATTGACAAAGATGTAAATGGGTAAAGCAATGCTTATTAAAAAGGTGACATTTACTGATGCCACTTGGCCAGTGTTTCCAAAACTGGCACTGGCAACAAGTGCCAGTGCCACTGCCAATTTGCCAGTTTTGCCAACTGCCAGTTTGCTAGTTTTGCCACTTCGCCAGTTTCAATGGCCAGTTTGCCAGCGTAATTTCCAGTTTGCCAGTTAAAATTGCCAGTTTAAAATTAAGAGTTGGCAAACTGGCAATCAGACTGGCAAACTGGCACTGGCAATTGGCAAACTGGCAAACTGGCAGTGGTACTGTCACTGTTACTTGTTGCCAGTGCGAATTTCGCTGCTAGTGCCAAGGAGCAGTTGTTATTTCTTATTTAACTACATGCCAGTGAATACATGCCAGTGAATTCGAAACTTCATAAATAGGGGGTGAATCGTCCCATTTTGGCGCGAGCGGGTGAATCGTGCTCTTTTAATGCGTGGGGGTCACACGTCCTGTCTTATTGGAGTGGGTGAATCGTCCCATTTTACTTCGAGGGGTGAATCATCCTAGGGGATAAATCGGCGAAGGGGTGAGTCGTCACGTACCGGTTGTGATTTGGTCTCGTATTTTTTACAAAATATGCAAATCGTATACCAGAAGATATCTTAGACTTTCAATAGTCTTTTTGTGATAATGGTATAGGAATTTAAAAAAATCGTATTGATTGCAAGTCCAGAAAAATCAAACGGTGAATGCACCTGTCATGCCTCTGCAATCCCCAACTGGACTACCAGCTCCACGTCAAGACTGCATTGTAGCCTGCAAACCAACCATCTTGTGTAGACGCGTACAATGGTGCCTTTCTCGCAAGGGAAAGGCCTAAATCTGATTTGATTATCTAATTTATAACACGTTTAGGAAAGATCAAATCAAATATGTTACGGTACATTCGCAGTGTATTAAATATCATCCATTTTTTGGCAAATATGCTTTCTCGTCGACAAATATACTTTTTTCCCACAGAACCTTTTTGAACTCATCTGCTCAAAGTTATTTTTTTGATTAGCGAAACATTTATCTACGTTTACACACAAGCGGGTCGATCAAGTGAGTCAATTTGCACCAAGTATCAATGAAATTTACAGACGCACCACTCATCCTCAGAAACGATTCAGAAGTTAGGCCTTTCCCTTGCGGAAAAGGCTTCCAAAAATTGCTTACTCATAAGCGCCCCTCTGCACGGAAATCTTTAGTAAAAGGCGAAAGATTTTCTCGCTCAAATGCAGAGGGACCAGAGATGAAAGATGTCAAATTTTGACATTAAGTACAATTACTCGCTCAACTGCATGCTGGGTTTGAAAGATTCACAGAAGGTTAGAGAAAATATATTTTTTTTCATTTACAGTTTTATGAGATTTTGAATATTTTTAACATTGCACAAATTATTTTTTGTTTTTAATACTTTTTTCAAACTAAGATGTTTAATCTTTTACCAGTTCCACTTTCCACTTATTTTAGTCTGATAGTCCGTAAATTTTCATATTTAGCCGATTGTTTTCGTTTCAGTACCTAACTTTAAATTAAACCTCGTTTTTATGTGCAATTGACCATGATCATGTGCCCTGGTCTTACACTTAGTTGCCCGTTTACGTTATAAATTATCAAGCAAAAACAAGCCTTCTTATACCAAAAAGAATTGGAAAAAGATCAGCCGAAAATATTTTTTGTATTGAGACAAAGTATAAATTTGAAAAAAAAAATATTTTTCAGTTCTAAAAACCTGCACCATCTTTCTTTTTTTCAATAAACCCACCTTCCAACTACTACCATAGGTTCATTCCAGTCAAGTGCCTGCTCTTCAGCATAATCTTCAGGCATGTCTATTGCCACTAACGCACAGTTGTCAAATGGCTTAATATAGAAAACATATTTTCAAAGAGAAGAACAGTTTTGGTTAGACCAACCTTGGTGGGTGTTGGCAAAGCAGTGGGCGATGTAGAATTGTCCGACAGTGTCTCCACAAAATGTCGGCGAATAGTAATAGGCGGTGTGAGAAAAGGGTCTTTTTTGGGTGGAATATTATCATTGAAGTCCTCTTGAATGGGTTCTGGAGATGGCTCGTTGGGTGGCAAGGGTTCTTCATTGTTGTCGTCTGGCAGTTCTCTACCTTCCTGCAAATAGAAAAAAGTGATTTTTGAGATATTCCATATAATTTCTCAAAAAGTCAAAATAGCCAGAATTTTGGACAAGTACTTATTGGACTGGACCTATCCTCATCTAGAATTGACTTCAACAAGTATTATTTTGTTGTTGTGTTTAAAAAAATTGAGCATTTCTTGTCCTATTCTGTGCCTCAAAAAATCAAAGTAAGCCAAAAATTTATTAAAGGGGCCATGGCACTTTTATGAGTAATAACTCCGGCAATCAAATTTTTCGCATTTTTGGACATGTATGGAGCAGTAAGCAATTAATTTTATTTCGAGTAAAATAAACACTTGCCCCGATAGTATCTTTAATCGTTCGAATTGTTCAAATGTAATATTGGTGCCGGAGAAGTCTCAGAAAAAAGTATTTCGCCAATTTCTACTAAAAATGATAACCCGGTATTTAGGTATTTTTAAAGTGTTCAAATTTTTTATTAAGCACTAAGTAAATTGATGTCTTTCTAGCCGTCTTGTATGGGGTCGTTTAAAAATCGAGTTAAACTACTTTTTCGTGCGTTTGAACTGCTGCAACGTATAGATAACATGTTTTAGGGCGCGGCCGACCATTTTGAAAATAATTTTTTTTGACCAAAATTTGACTTTTTGCCTTGGGGACCAAGGTCAGCCAAACTGACAGGTACCTGCCGGGGAAACTTCGGAGGCGCAGGGGCTTGACGGGTTAGAGATGCCAGCACTAACTTACGTTATACATGATTCTGAGAAAGACTCTTGATCGAAAATTCATTGAAAAAGTTCTTTTGCGCAGCTCCAGTGACCAAAACGGGTAGAAAACCATAAAACAATCATTTTATGATCATATACGTACCCTTTTTAGGGTAAATTACCTTGGGTGCCAATGCAAAAAGTCAAATTTTAGTCAAAAAAATCTTGCAATCCACCCCCCCCTTTTTTAAAACATCTTTTCTACACTTTTTAGAAGCTAAAATGTTGAAAAAACAACTTTTTTCGGGTCGATTTGAGTCAGTGCTTAATTGTAAAGTCCGCCCAATTTTTCATTTTCCTATAAAATGGCTTTTTCACTTTATGTATTTTTATTTTAAAAGTTTGCCTGCGACCGTAAATACCGATGTTGCTATTTCTTAAATTAGTGCCGGAAAAGTGTGTTTTAAAATGCGTTCTGAAAAAATACCGAAACACCGATCATCGTCTCCAGTCACCACTACAGTACAACTTTGTTACATTGTACCCACGATACAACGAAACCCTCAATATGACGAATATTTTTGCCGTATCCCCAGGCGTTCGTTATACCTAGGTTTGACTGTGCATATAATGTAACCAGCTGAAGTCTCGTCTTCCGCATCGATGCGGCAGTGTATTAGGCAGTCGGGAAATTGTGGAACGATATTAAAGTAAATTTGTGATGAAATCCAATTAATAATGATAATGATTATATGTAAAAGCTGGGGTTGAGTGATGGGAATATTCCCGGAAATTTTCCCGGTTTATTCCCGGTCTGAATCTTCGATTAGGACCGAAAAGTCGGTCCAAATCGGTCCGAATCTTTTTGGTGTTTTTTTAGCAATTTTGATCGATTTTTCATAATTAAAATATAGATTTTGTTATATGAAGATAAAAGATTCGGACTGAATCGAATCGGAAAAAGATTAAGACCAGGAATACCGTATTTACTGTATTAACTCCCCATCCTCTAATAAGTGCCCACCCTACGGACCTTATATCTCAGCCTAGAGTGAACATTTCGCAAATCTGTTTTTTGCGTTTTCTTAATTGCCGTGATTTTACCTGATTACACTTTTCAGATTTTGGTTGAGCACCGAAAATCTCAAAATCGACCTCAAAATTTTTCGATATTTTAGAGGTTGAAAAATAACTCCCCATGGGGACTTAATACAGTAAACTAGAAGGCGCCACCCCGCTACGCGGCGCGTAACCGGAGTAGCTATGACATATTATGCTGTGTAGCGCCATGCTCCGTTCCTTTCTTCGGTACCCATCCTGGCGGTTCGGGTGTGGCCCAGCGGTCTATGCCTTATTCTGGTGGTTTGGGTATGCCCACGTGGTTTGGCCACATTTCGGTGGTCTGGGCCCAATCCTAGTGCCACCTGGGCACCATACCAGGCAACCTACCTACATTACCTGGCCACCTACATACAATATCTGGCCACCTACATACACTACCAGGCAACCTACATGCCCTACCTGGACACCTACATACCATCCAGGCAAACTACATACCCTACTGGGAATCTACCTACTCCACCTGGCCACCTAGGTACCCTACCAGGCCACCTAGGTACCCTATCAGGCAACCTACCTAGCCTACCAGACCACTTACCTACCTTACCAGGCAACCTACATACCCTACTGGAATCCACCTACTCCATCTGGCCACCTAGTTACCCTACCAGGCCACCTACATACTCTACCAGGCAACCGACATACTCTACCAGGCCACCTGCCACCCTAATGACCACCTACATACCCTATACGGCCACCTACGTACTCCACCCGGCCACCTTCCTACCCTACCAGGCCACTTACCTGACCTACCTGGCCACCTAATACTCAAACGTCCACCTACTAATCATAAACCACACTAACTTATCCTTTCAAGACAGAATAATAGTGCATGCTTATAACAGGATTTGAATTATTGATAATGCCTTGGTCCTGCAAAGAAACTAAAATTCTCTTAAAAATGCCTTGGTCCCCCTGTGGTTTTAGCTAAACTTTGATTTGGCCATAACTTTTTTCACTAAGCCGATTCAAACTTTAAGAGTTTTCCAAGAAGGAAACCGACCACGCTGAGTCGAATGGTATTAGCAGAATTTCGATACGATCAGTGGAACACCCCAAACATTTTGTGACCAACGACGACAACAATGGCCATATAGTAAGTATGACTAGAAAGCGCCTATGCGCAATGCCGCATTGTCCCAGTTTTGTACATGGTTTGAGACTTGCGCTGGTGGTTTGGACCGGTATGATGGTTTGGTGTGCCAACGTGGTTCGGGCCCCATATTCATGATTTGGGTGAGCCGACGTGGTTTGGGCCCTTCCTGGTGTTTTGCCCCGTATTGGGTTTGGGACCCCTTTTAAACGTTAGCTTTGAGCCCCTGTGCCTTTTAGGGTGAGCTAACCGGTTAGGGCCCCGTTAGAGTTAGCGCAACCAGATTTACAAACCAGTCTTCTGATTACTGCTACCCAGTCTTTAGGTGTCTACATCTCATACCAGCTTTTCAAACCAGGCAAGTGTCCCTATATCAGGTCGTCGGTGGCAATTGGCGTTCCTGGTGTAAGGACTCTTGCGAAAAGTCGGAGTCTTTTCGCCTTTCGTCGGTCAGACGGTGCGGGGTCGCACCTGGTGGCTGGTGATAGGTGTAAGGACTCGCCCGAACGTTAACAACCAGCTTTTGTCCTAACCAGATTAGTGTTCATAGAGAACACAATATAGGGACAATTAACCAGTATTATATTTGAATTCAAACTAGCTTTGGTCTTAACCAGAATTAACTGCACCAGGAGCAGTCTTGACAAAACTGGATCATATATTTGTTTTGGTTTAGTTATGTCAAGCTGCTCGAGTTTCCACTCCTCTAAGAAGGTTAGTTTTCGTAGTGTCAGCCGTGATACTAGCGTGACCAGTCAAAATCATGGCACAAACCAGATTTATAAAGCCATTCAGTTTATGATTGATAATGGCATCAAGCCAGATTTGATTTCTAAGTTTAAGAAGTCACTAAACCAGAATTATAAACCAGTTACCGTCTCAATTAAATTGATAGACGAGTTCAACCAGAATTATAGTGATCCGACTAGCGTTATCGCTTCGGTCACGACTACCTCTGGTGATCATACTAGGGGTCATACCAGTTCCAAGGCTCGCCGCTCCATGACGTCCATCGCCTCAAGCTCGCGCTCCCGCTGTGCCGGTGAAACAAGCAAGTCTCTCTGGGTGGTGCCTGCCGTGGTCAAGCCAGCTAAGGAAATCAGCGACCAGTCTTTGATCGCCTTCAGTCAAGTCTCAGCGACCAGTGAAGCTGTGGTGTCCAATCCTCTCTTCAGCCGATGCAGTATTCCGGATGATCAGAATGTGGAGATCCAGTCTTTCACTCCAGCTGTGGCCAAGAAGCGCGATGACCAGTCTTCAACTCTCTCAGCAGTCTCAGCAACCAGTGGAGCAGTGATGTCCAATCCTCTCGTCAGCCGATGCAGTATTCCGGATGATCAGAATGTGGAACTCCAGTCTCTCACTCCTGCTGTGGCCAAGATGAGCGTTGACCAGTCTCCAGCTTTGGACAAAGAAGTGGAATCGCCAGAATTTAGTTCTTCATCTTCAGAATCCATTGTACCAGTCTTGTCTTTGTATTGTGGTAACCAGACTGTGGTCGCTGGTTCCTCCGGCTTGCCATGGTGCACTAATAAAATACCCAGTCGAGACATGTCTTTGTTCTTACTCAGGGGCGGTATAATAATCGATTTACCCTTACCTTTTACCTTTACCTCTACCTTTAATTCTACCCGTTATAATAAAGAATTTTTACCCCTACCTCTACCCGTACCTTTTACCCTTACCTCCGACTTCACTTTATGTTCGACTTCACTTTATTTGCCAAATAATCTGCATTTCTGGCTGCCTCTATCTTCAAAAAACACTTATTAATATTCACTTTTACTTTTTGGCATCTTCCTCTTCAGACATACAGCCAAAATAAAAACAAGAAGGTATTAATCCTAATGATTGAGTTTCTGTACAAATTATTCAACTAAGTTTCTAACTAAAAGAGGCTTAGAATTTTATTTTCGGCATAGTTTTTTTAGAAACCAAGCTGAAAAATCCGTACAGAAACTCAATAATAAGGATTCTGGGATTGGCAGGGGACAATCTAGGACGCGCACCATGGCACTTTAATGTTTTCTTTTCAGAAATACTTGGATTTCACTTGGAGAAATTTTTTGTTTATTCGTTTACACGGGGCCTCGTACGACAAATTGTGCAGAGTCGTATCATAGTAAGCAACATCTGCATTTTTCAATCCACTCAAAATTGGGACTATGGGCAGTAAACTTCAGACAGGTAATTGATGCTAAACGTTACATTCCAAAATATAATCTCTAGCTTATTCATACGGAGGAATTGGATGCCCTAAATGTTCATGAAGGTAGGCAACCACCGAGACGTCAGCCCACAGAATATGCTGAAGTCACACAAAAAATTTTGCATGCACAGGAACTGCTAGTTTCTGAAAAAAATTAAACATAAATTTGTCATTTAGACAAAATTAACTGAGTTTCTCGCAACAGATGGCGGTATCCTTAGGAACGAGGCATATCAAAGAAAAATGAGCCGTTATTTGAGCAGAATTGATCGACTTATGAGTATCAATGTTCAGGGGTTTCACGAAGTAGAAGCAGAAGATGAACTTGAAGATGAATTCCAATTGGACATTGCAAGTCCTTAGCTTCCTTCTACCACACATTTGTCGTTCTTTACCACACATTTTTCTTATAAGCACTTTACCACAACTTTGTTATAATGTTCAACACATGTTCGTTTGCCTCCATTTTCAATAAAAACATACAAAAACTTGAATTTTGACATAAAAAAAATGATTTACTCGGTGGAGGAATCGAATTTTCGCAGCTATTCCATTGTACTTCCGGGCGCAGGGGCTAGGAGTTGAGATGCGCACACCCACCTACCTTAGACACAAATCACTCGAAAGCGACTCTGGATGAATGAAAAAAGATGCATACCAGAGTTATTTATGCGGTAGGCCCCAGTATTCAAAACTATGTTCAACATCTTCAATTTGGAATAGTGCCGAATTTTCCCTATGTTGTAGCGAGTCGCTGTAGCGAGTCACAAGTTGTAGCGAGTCGAATGTCATTTGCCAGTTTAACTAGAGTTGACTGCATATAGACAGCTGTCTCAAAAAAAGATTGGCACAGTCATTTTTTCAACAAAAGGCTGAAAATGACAACTGAAGAGAAGATACCTGAGACCAGAGCACAAGGATAACGACAAAGACCGAGAATCAAAGCAAGTAAAGAATCCTCAAAACCCTCTATCAAAAAAAATTCTCTTCCGGGGTAGGGGTCTCGGAAGGAAGATTCATGTAAGTGTTGAGGAGCTGTACAATAAACAACAACCCCCATTTAGATCCCCTCCCACACTTGAAACAAACTTTGGGGGAGGAGAGGAGTTGGCTTCAGTCTAGTTGGCAGCAGTCTTCAACACTCCTTCCTTGGATATGTCCTTGGAGCCTTTAAAACTTGACTAAAATATTGCCTGATCGCTAATAGAAAGTTTCTAAAATACAAAAAAGCACAAGGTGAAAATGTGATGATTGTTATTCATTTTTTTTCAATTTTTTATAAAAAATGTAGATTTTTACTGAAAAATTTTGTGGCACTATACGATAAGTCGGTGTTTTTTTTGCCTTGGTCCCCCCTGTTGTTTTTGCTGTTTTTTTGCCTAGAGGTCTCCCTGTTGTTTTATTTTGCTATCGTCCCCCTGTTTGTTTTCAGTATTTTATGCCACCTTTATTTTATTTATTTCTTAGACATATTATTATTAAAAAACCGAACATATCAAGATGGACCAAGGCAAAAAAAACCCGAATTATGGTATAGGGCCAATTTTGTTGAAGAAAAATTAAAAAGAGTTACAACATGTTTATTTAGTAATTTATTAAATTTAAATTTGATTAAAGTAATAAATTTATGCATCATCATCTCCTTTAGGTGTGATCATTTCTCCAAATTTACGATAAATAGATGGATTATCTTTTTTATGCCAGCGGAAGAAGAGGAACGTCTGGAAGAAGCTGCAGCTGAGTCTCTGCGCTCAGCATTGATGGCTGCAGCGGCTAGGAATTTGGCTGCAGTTGGGCTGGTGGCACGCCTCTCCATGTTGGATGTGGAGGGCGGCGAAAGAACTGAAAAGTTGAATACTTGAAAGTCACTAAAATATTTTAATACCATAGAAAAATTGGTCTACAATAGCTTCGAAATTTTGTTTTACACGTCCAAAATCTACTTCCGTAAACTTTCAAGGACCTACAATTGTGAGACTATTGTGTTTGTGTGCATGTTGATTCAAAAGTACGTTAAAATTTAAGAAAAAATCGCTCAGCATAACCCAGCTGCTGCCCGTTTTCGAATTTCCCCGGAAACGTCCTTAATAAAGGCAATATAAGACGAGGAGCAATGAGAAAATGAGACGCAAGTGAGAAAAAAAGCAAAAAAATATATAAGAAAAACTGAAATTTGAACAAAAATAATGAATTTGAAAATGTTTATCTAATTTTGAATCACCCTGTACAATTGTGAAAAAAAACTGCCATTTTTTCACACATTTTACATTTTTACAACCCATTCATAAAAAGGCTAGACATTCTTTTTAAAATGCGGGTGTTGCACTGAAAACAACGATCGACGAGAGCCATGACGACTTATTTAAACAACCATCACACAAGACGTACGAAAATATTATTTTTAAATTTCCAGCAAAATTTTTCAACCAAATTTTCTTTTTTGTTTTGGAAGACCAAGGTAGTTTTACCCAAAAGTATGCTTAAAGGTGCATGCCCGTGCGTTAAAGCGCCAGCCAGCAGTTTTATCGAATTTTTTCGAATTGTTCCATTTTTCACTCGTTCTGCGTCAAATCTGATATAGATGACCTTATACTGGTTTTAAAAACTAGACAGAAAACTTAAAAAATCTAGACGAGAACGAATGTAAAAATTTATCGAGAAAGAAATGAACTGCTGGTTTGCGCCTTTTTTCCCCATCGGGCACGATCATGTCCCTTTAAATATTCTTGAACATCCGAATAACTCATGTTTCAAACATAGTTTTTTTACTAAAGCCAACTGAGAGACTTTAGTCTGCATGCTTTTCCCTGCATCCACAGTCCCTTTTGAGTGATTCGTGTGTGCGCATCTCAACCCCAAGCCTCTAAACTCAACAATAAATCAACAAAGAGACCGAGGGGGCTTGCGGTTAAGATACTTTTTTCCTTTGACGAAAGGAAATTTTTTTTGGAGCCCATTTCTTTTCTAGAACACATTTGATTTGAATATTTGTTTGTCTAAGTAATGTAATCGGGTGTTAGTGCAATTAGTTCGTCTATATATATCTACTGTATTAGTTCATCTCGCGTTTCGAATCACGTATTCCTATACAGTCAACCCTCGATAAACCGACACCCCTGGGGACCGGCCCTGGGGTGTCGGTTTATCGAGGGTGTCGGTTTATCGGGGTGTCGGTTTATCGAGGTCCCTAGTCAATTTCAAAGCTAGGGTGCCGGTTTATAGAGGTATTTATTAAAACACATTCTAAATAATTTCAAACGATTTATTCAAAACAAGTGATGGCAACACACATAACAGCTCAATGCAACGGTGTTCAACTAACTGACGAGAAGAAATTAGAGATTTTCGGCTGAATCTGTTTCGTTTGTCGCACTTTATAGAGGAAATCATCTAGAGCATCGCTGTGACGTAGAATGGCGGGATCATCTCCGTTTTTCTCAACAAACTGACGAACGATCGCTAAGGCGCGCTGTGCTTCAATACGGTTGACCGTTGGCTGCATTACTTCAACTTCTTCGACTTCCATGGCATCTTCTAGCATCCCGTCTTCATCTGCGCCAGTGCCTGCTTCCTCTGCATTAACATCTTCCAGGACTTCTTCCAGAGAAAGAGCACCACCTGTGAAGGAATATTAAACCACATACAAAGTTTTGCTAAAAGCCTACATGTTACCGCCAAGTTATCGACGTCTTATTTGGTAGCAACTGCCAAAAGAGTCCCGTTTCGTCTGCGTTGAAGATGTCGTTTGGTGAAAAGTTTGCCAGCGCTTCTCTCAACACCTGACCTTGTTATTCACGGAGAGAACCGACGTTAACTGATGCAGCTTCTCCTTGCTCTTCTTTGAATCGAATGCCGTGGCGGTATTTGAAATTCTCCAGCCAACCCTTGCTTGCTTCAAAGCCTACGATTCCTTGCTTAGTCGAAATCGCCAGTGCCTTTTCCTAAAATCCAATGATAGAGGACAGTAAGACATATAAAGCTTCTAACCTTCAGTAGATCACCGCTCACTGGCACAGGTGGATTCTGGTTTCGAATTTGCTTGAACCAAACGATAAGAACTGCTTCCATACGATCATGCTTTCCTGTTTCGAGTTTCGCTCGCTTTGCGCTACTGCCACCATCGATTGCTTTGTTAATTTCTTCCCTGTCCTTCAGAATCCCGTGCAGCGTACCCCTTGGAATGCCAAATTGTTTAGCCAGCTCCGATTTGTTGTTATTCTTAGCAGCAGCATCGATTATTTGCTTCTTGACTTCAAGCGAAACAGCCTTGTGCTTTCGAGTGCTCATCTGAATTGATATAAAATTAGAAACCAGAAACCAGAAAAGTTAGATCACCGTAAAACAATTAACAATCAATTGCAAACAAACAGACAAAAATGCATTCAAAAAATATTGAATATCTACAACAAATTAACAATGTCTTTGCCATGTTCCAATTTTAAAAATAAGAAGTATTTTTGGCAGAATGTAAGCAAAAAAGAGAGGTGTCGGTTTATCGAGGGAATTTTTTTGGGCCGGACTGTCACCAGGGTGTCGGTTTATCAAGGGTGTCGGTTTATCGGGTGTCGGTTTACCGAGGGTCAGTTTACCTTACTTTAATGACTGGCCAACCAAATCAGTCTTAGGGTGTCGGTTATCGAGGGTGTCGGTTTATCGGGGTGTCGGTTTATCGAGGGTTGACTGTAGTATACTGGAAAAAACTTATTTTAGCTATTCACAAAAATTTTGAGAAGTAAACGAATTTTGCAGTCTCGACTGTACAGTCGAACATGTATATATGGACACGCGAAGGACCGTCCAAGCGCTGTCCCTTATATCCAGGTGCTCTCATATAGAGATAAGATTTAACTTAAAAATAATAAACCAAGACCAAAAAAGCTGTCTTTATATAGAGAGTATCCTTGTATAGGGGTCCTTATCTACAGGCATGACTGTATATAAGAAAACTTTTGCCGTTTTTAAATAAATCCACCTACCCTTTTTCTTGATCTTTGTAGGTGTGGGTGATCTGCTTCTGGATGTAGTGCTAGCAGCAATATTGGAACTAGTGGTAGGAATGTCGCCTTCAACTACTTCACCGCCCCTTTCTCCGTCATTGTTATTGTTGTTGTTGTTCATCAGTCTAATGGTCGCAGTTATAGGTAGAGAAGGGCTGGGACTTATAGCTATAGTGGAAGTGGTGGCAACCGGACTAGTGCTACTGTTCAGAGCTAGAACTGACTTTCTTCTTGGTCCTAGTTTGCGATCAGACATCCTATAAATTGAAATATTTTAGCTGTTTGGGCATTGCAATAACTACCTTTCGAGCCTGTCCCATTCTTCTTGATAGGTGGCCAAAAGTTTCTTAGGATCTCGACCATATTTTTGCTTTTTTTCTTTGAACTTCTTAGGCTCTGAAAACGTTTTTGTTGGGTTGTTTTGGGTTTAAAAATATTGAATTTTACCTTCTGGAGTGTCGACCTCGTCCAAAATTACGATAGGAAGAGTGGAGTCTAATTTGTCTGGAGAAGCTATTTCTGCAGCTCTTTCAACTATGTATTGTTCTGGCCTTAATATTATAAAGACTTAACAAGAGCTAGCAAAAAAGCCAAATACATGAATATAGATAATAGCCAAGTCCCGTTGCGACAAAAGTTGGCGACACGAGGTAATGAGAAGCTGCAAAAGCATCATCTGGTCGAAAACAGATCTACCGTGTTTCACAATCGCCTATACATACCGTATTTCCTTTGAAAAGGCGGCCAGCCTCCTTATTTTTCGGATGCCCAAAAGTCAGAAAAATTTGAAGTCGAAAAAATATTCAAAATCTCATAAAACTTTAAATGAAATAAAAGAGTATTTTCTCTAACCTTCTGTGAATCATTCAAACCCAGCCAGCAGTAGAGCGAGTATTTGTACTTGATGTCAAAATTTCGCCATTCGTTCATCTCTGGTCCCCTGCATTTGAGCGAGAAATCTTTCGCCTTTTACTAAAGATTTCCGTGCAGAGGGGCGCTTATGAGTAAGCAATTTTTGGAAGCCTTTCCCGCAAGGGAAGGGTCATATTCTGGACCAGTGGTTGTGAGTACAGTCCACTCTCGATATAAGGGCGCTACGACGGTTCATAAAAAATTGATTCATTTTAAAGGAATTCGTAAAAAACGGGTTCATAAAAAATAGAATTCTTCGAAAACCGGATTTCGAAAAAAAATAATTTGTTCAAAACGGTTTGGCAGAATGAAGTTTTAAAAAATATATAGTTTTATCAATATTTAATTCATCAATAAATAGGTTTATCCAGATTTCTCGACAAATTTATTTCACAACTAGATAAAAAAAGTATCTCAGCGACAGTGTAATCTTGAAAAAAGGAAAAAATTAGCCAGTTATTGTAAATTCGGCCAAACCATCAATATATGGTCGAATTATAACCATTTTCACAGTTACTTCACCATAAATTTTCACAGTTAAGAATTGCAAATTTCTAGCTGGAGAATATGCAACCATTAGCACGTAAACAATTTGGTAAAATGACCGGCCATCTTCCGCCATATGGCCGTGCCCTAGGTTAAACTCAAGTTAAAACACAGCTTTACACGAACCAACTACGAACAAACCCTACACTTTTATTCAACGTAATCAAACAAAATCACCCGTTCAGATCACATAACAAAGACTGGGATTGTACATATTTATAAATCTGATCCACTTTGTAGCTCGCAGAGATGCTCTTTCTTTGTGCCGAAATTCGTTTGTCTTGTGCCTTTTGCTTTACTGGAGTACCTGTTTGAAGGGAGATGAGATGAGCTTCTTGGAGCGAGCACTCTTGTTTCAGCTTGCCTAGCCAGCGCCAAAATCGAATTCTCTTACCATCTTTTGTTCCACGGCGTATTTAAGAGCATTGTGCCAGGCTTCAAGGGAGTTCGTCGTTTTGGCCTTACCTTCCAGCGTTAATTGATAGCAATTCCAAAGTAACACAGAAAACATTGGTCTTGCGCCACGTGCAACATCTCCAATCCATGTCTATAACAGAAGTCAACGCATGAAACTGCGATAATTTGTTAAAAAAACTATACCTCACGGAAGTACTTTAAAAAGTTCTGTTCGGCGGATTTATCTGGACACTGAGCGTTGTAGCGAATTACCAAGTCGAATGCTTCTTTAACATCCGTCGGAGGACATAGGCGAGAGATTTCAGCTGATCGAAAAGTTGGCTGAATTGACCTCCCTGTTTGTAGTTACGAACGAGTCCTAACTTCTGAACCTTCCGAAAGAGTGCTTGAGCAAAGTGGAAGTAACAACCATGCTGATTGACGACTAAAAGGAATTTTTACTAAGATATTGCACAACTATAAAGAAGCTTACATGGAAAAGCGGAACAGAAAGAGCCAAGCAAACCTCGTTCGTAGTCGGTATGGACATGTCTCACTTGTGATTGCGGAATCAACTGCTTCAGGATGGCGAAAAAATTTGTTGTACGTACCATAGACTTCTTTGGCAATAGAGCGTGGACGCAAGGTACGAAAGTTTCCCCACATTTAGCATGCATTGTGAGCAATTGACACCACCCTTTAGGAACAAGTCTGAACGTTCCGTCGATTCCTCACCAGTCAGCCTCTTCGAGATACTATACAAGAGTTTGAAAAAATTCATAATAAAACTTCATAAAATTAACCTCTAGCAAGTTAGAAGTAGAGAGTATGATAATTCGGCGCTTTCCTTTTCAGTATCGTGCATAACAAACAATCTGCCTTTGTAGTTAAGAAGATCGGGTGGATTTCCAGGTTTTCAGGATCACATGGCGTGTTCGGATCGTTGTTAAGAAGCTGAAGATCTTTCGAATTGAAAATAAATTTCCAGGAGAATGAAAACATTGAAAATACCTTGCGATGGTAGTAGACCATCTCAGACACGTTCTTCTGAATCATCTTAGCTTTAACTTTATCTGATGCTTGCTCAATGAGGCTTGAGAATATTTGTCGCCCAGCACTCTAAAAAATCCATGCAAAATATTTCCTGTACATCTTAAAAATACTAACATCCCCTGTCGGCCAGCTCCGGTATTTGCATTCGAAGTTTCCTGACTTCTATGTCTTCCTTGCACGTTGCATGAGTGTGATTCCCATAGCTTTTCCAACGCATTGATCATCTGAATTTGTTTCCATTTCCATTTTGCAGCCTTCTTGTTGTTTCACGCATTTCCAATGAGTGATCTGTTGCTTGTCTTGTAACCAGCAGAGTAAACTTCTCCTAGATCAGTACTTGCAATGTACTAGAAATTATGATAAAAGCCTACCATCCAGAATCACCATGCGCCTTCCCTTCTTGCTCTTAATAAACTCGATGGCAAGACCCGTAATGATCTGAGGCTCACGCTTCCGCTTTCGACCCACTTGGACGTTTCTGGTTGACTGTTGGATTTGGCTTAAGCTCATTTCCTCTTCCTCCAATGATCCTTGCTCACTCGCATCACAGCTGCTCGCTTCATCAGGGCTGATGTATGGGTCTTCGAGATACATCAGGAGCGCTTAATTCAATGAAAATAATAATAGAAATTTCGATCAGAAAGCAATCAAGATACGTATTTAAACAATGATTCATGAAATCAAAATATCGTAAAGTTTCATTCTGCCAAACCGTTTTGAAACAAATTAATTTTTTTTCGAAATCCGGTTTTCGAAGAATTCTATTTTTTATGAAACCCGTTTTTTACGAATTCCCTTTAAAATGAATCAATTTTTTATGAACCGTCGTAGCGCCGATATAAGCACACTGTTTCAAAACTGGCACTGGCAACAAGTGCCAGTGCCACTGCCAATTTGCCAGTTTTGCCAACTGCCAGTTTGCTAGTTTTGCCACTTCGCCAGTTTCAATTGCCAGTTTGCCAGCGTAATTTCCAGTTTGCCAGTTAAAATTGCCAGTTTAAATTAAGAGTTGGCAAAACTGGCAATCAGACTGGCAAACTGGCACTGGCAATTGGCAAAAACTGGCAAACTGGCAGTGGTACTGTTACTTGTTGCCAGTGCGAATTTCGCTGCTAGTGCCAAGGAGCAGTTGTTATTTCTTATTTCATTACATGCCAGTGAATTCGAAACTTCATAAATAGGGGGTGAATCGTCCCATTTGGCGCGAGCGGGTGAATAGTCCCTTTGTATTTAGAGGGGGGGGGGGGGGGGTGAATCGTGCTCTTTTAATGCGTGGGGGTCACACGTCCTGTCTTATTGGAGTGGGTGAATCGTCCCATTTTACTTCGAGGGGGTGAATCATCCTAGGGGATAAATCGGCGAAGGGGTGAGTCGTCACGTACCGGTTGTGATTTGGTCTCGTACTTTTTAACAAAATATGCAAATCGTATACAAGAAGATATCTTAGACTTTCAATAGTCTTTTTGTGATCATGGTATAGGAATTTAAAAAATCGTATTGATTACAAGTCCAGAAAAATCAAACAACAATCATCGATCCAGAATCAGGCTACCAGCCTACTTCGTCAACCCTCTTAAAGAGAAGTAAAACATAGTTTCATCTGTGATCTAACTCTTTTATGTAATGCAGCCTTTTCTACCACGTGATATTTTTATTCTCATAAAATGCCCTGCGATAATTTCGAAATCAATACAGCCCACTCTCGATATAAGCACACCCCTCAAGTTCGTTCCAGCCTAGGCTTCGACACTTTTTTCAACCCGATTTTCGAAGTCTTTTGCCAAACCTGATTCTTCAGTCTGTTCAGAAAAATCGTACAGATTCTGATTCCACCAATCAGTTCTCGAGATGGCCACAAGTTTGCCGAAAAGACCCGTGGCTCTCGATATAAGCACATCTTTTTTAAATTAGGTGTGCTTATATCGAGAGCTGCGAGTCTTTTGGTAAACTTGCGGCCATCTCGAGAACTGATTGGTGGAATCAGAATCTGTACGATTTTTCTGAACAGACTGAAGAATCAGGTTTGGCAAAAGACTTCGAAAATCGGGTTAGAAAAAGTGTCGGACCCTAGGCGGGAACGAACTTGAGGGGTGTGCTTACATCGAGAGTGGACTGTACTCACAACCACTGGTCCAGAATATGACCCTTCCTTGCGGGAAGGCTTCCAAAAATTGCTTACTCATAAGCGCCCCTCTGCACGGAAATCTTTAGTAAAAGGCGAAAGATTTTCTCGCTCAAATGCAGGGGACCAGAGATGAACGAACGGCGAAATTTTGACAACAAGTACAAATACTCGCTCTACTGCATGCTGGGTTTGAAAGATTCACAGAAAGTTAGAGAAAATACTCTTTTATTTAATCAATATTTTTGTGAGATTTTGAATATTTTTAACATTGCACAAAATTATTTTTTGTTTTTAATACTTTTTTTAAACTAAGATGTTTAATCTTTTACCAGTTCCACTTTCCACTTATTTTAGTCTGATAGTCCGTAAATTTCCATATTTAGCCGATTGTTTTCGTTTCAGTACCTAACTCTAAATTAAACCTCGTTTTTATGTGCAATTGACCATGATCATGTGCCCTGGTCTCACATTTAGTGGCCCGTTTACGTTATAAATTATCAAGCAAAACAAGCCATCTAATACCAAAAAGAATTACCACTCTTCGATAGTTAAAAAGATCAGCCGAAAATATTTTTTGTATTGAGACGAAGTATAAAATTTGAAAAAAAAATACTTTTTCAGTTCTAAAAACCTGCATTAGCTTTCTTTTTTTCAATAAACCCACCTTCCAACTACTACCATAGGCTCATTCCAGTCGAGTGCCTGCTCTTCAGCATAATCTTCAGGCATGTCTATTGCCACTAACGCACAGTTGTCAAATGGCTGAATATAGAAAACATATTTTCAAAGAGAAGAACAGTTTTTGTTAGACCAACCTTGGTGGGTGTTGGCAAAGCAGTGGGCGATGTAGAATTGTCCGACAGTGTCTCCACAAAATGTCGGCGAATAGTAATAGGTGGTGTGAGAAAAGGGTCTTTTTTGGGCGGAATATTCTCATTGAAGTCCTCTTGAATGGGTTCTGGAGATGGTTCATTGGGTGGCAAGGGTTCTTCATTGTTGTCGTCTGGCAGTACTCTACCTTCCTGCAAATACAAAAAGTGATTTTTGAGATATTTCATATAATTTCTCAAAAGAATCAAAGATAGCCAAAATTTTGCAAAAGTACTTATTGGACTGGACCCATCCCTATCTATAATTGACTTCAACAAGTATTATTTTGTTGTTGTCTTTAAAAAATTGAGCATTTCTTGTCCTATTCTGTGCCTCAAAAAATCAAAGTAAGCCAAAATTTATTACAAGGGCCATGGCACTTTTATGAGTAATAACTCCGGCAATCAAATTTTTCGCATTTTTGGACATGTATGGAGCAGTAAGCAATTTATTTTATTTCGAGTAAAATAAACACTTGCCCCGATAATATCTTTAATCCTTCGAATTGTTCAAATGTAATATTGGTGCCGGAGAAGTCTCAGAAAAAAGTATTTCGCCAATTTCTACTAAAAATGATAACCCGGTATTTTTAAAGTGTTCAAATGTTTTATTAAGCACTAAGTAAATTGATGTCTTTCTAGCCGTCTTGTATGGGGTCGTTTAAAAATCGGTTTAAACTACTTTTTCGTGCGTTTGAACTGCTGCAACGTATAGATAACATGTTTTAGGGCGCGGCCGACCATTTTGAAAATAATTTTTTTTGACCAAAATTGACTTTTTGTCTTGGGGGACCAAGGTCAGCCAAACTGACAGGGTACCTGCCGTGGAAACTTCGGAGGCGCAGGGGGCTTGACGGGTTAGAGATGCGAGCACTAACTTACGTTATACATGATTCTGAGAAAGACTCTTGATCGAAAATTCATTGAAAAAGTTCTTTTGCGCAGCTCCAGTGACCAAAACGGGGTAGAAAACCATAAAACAATCATTTTCTGATCATATACGTACCCTTTTTAGGGTAAATTACCTTGAGCGCCAATGCAAAAAGTCCAATTTTAGTCAAAAAATCTTACAATCCACCCCCCCCCCTTTTTTTAAAACATCTTTTCTACACTTTTTAGAAGCTAAAATGTTGAAAAAACAAATTTTAACGGGTCGATTTGAGTCAGTGCTTAATTGTAAAGTCCGCCCAATTTTTAATTTTCCTATAAAATGGCTTTTTCACTTTATGTATTTTTGTTTTAAAAAGTTTGCCTGCGACCGTAAATACCGATGTTGCTATTTCTTAAATTAGTGCCGGAAAAGTGTGTTTTAAAATGCGTTCTAAAAAAATACCAAAACACCGATCATCGTCTCTAGTCACCACTACAGTACAACTTCGATACAACGTACCCACGATACAACGAAACTCTCAAACCCAGCAATTGTAGTTGCAGCGAAAGCATGAGTACTCAATTAAATCCATGTCATTCAGCCGGGCCGGATCCCGAGGTTTAAAATAGAGCTAGACCTTTTCGAATTGTCGTGTGCTCTGAGTTTTGGATTTGCCGAGTCTTTGGCTCGGTCTTCATCCTGTAGTTGGCTCTCAGTCTGTAAAACGAAGATGCCAGAACAAGTAAAACCCGACTGTTCATACCAATTCTTGGTAAAATCCCAACTGGCAGGATTCCCAACTGGCAGCACCCAACTGGCAGGATTCCCAACTGGCAGCACCAACTGGCAGGATTCCCAACTGGCAGCACCCAACTGTCAGGACTGCCAACTGGCAGCACCAACTGTCAGGACTTCCAACTGGCAGCACCCAACTGTCAGGACTCTCAACTGGCAGCCTTTTTTTAAATTTGTCTGGGGTGTGTACCTCAATATTCTGGGTAGGTATATTCGAGTAGGTGGATATCCCCCTCGCTGGTCTGAATTTTTTTTCGGTACGCGTGTGTGAAATCGAAATTTTAGTACTATCAAACCGAACTCCCTATACGATTTACGTGAGAATTAATGTTTGTTTTACATTTTGACTTAGTGTTACTATAACATAGTGTTACTTAGAGTTGTCTCGAAATCGATATTTGGACCGGAACCAGAATTTGACTTTTGCTAACAGCGAAATCGGGATTTGAGTTTTGTAAAAACCGCAGCCGGAATCGGAATTTTATTTATGCCGAAACCAAAACCAGAGTCTCAAAAACGTATTATTGAAACTAATCGCTGCAGCTTTACATGTGTTTTTTTTTTTTTTGGTATTTAACAAAAAAAATTAGCTCCAAAAGTTGAAAATTTGCGTTTAAAGTCAGCCAAGAATGAGCAAAATCATGATAGAGTTAGGCTTAGAATTGATATTTGGATGAAGACAGGAACCGGAATCGGGATCCGAAAAAAGACTGGTAAACCGGAACCGCAGTTTTGGGTGAACTCTAGTGTTACTAGTTTAAAATGATTTGTTTGTCTAGGAAATATAGGAAAAATTTGGCTGCCAGTTGGGGCTGCCAGGGTAAAAAGAGAGATGTTGAACATAGTTCTGAATACTGGACCCTATTGCTTAAATAAACTCTGTGTGTCCGCATCTCAACCCCAAGCAACCAAGCCCTCTGCGCCCCCGAAGGGGGCGCAGGGGCTTGGTTGGTTAGAGATGCGCGCACTCACTTACCTTAGACATAATTCCGAGCAAGACTCTTGATCAAAAATGCATTTAGAGGCTATTTTTGCCAAGTCCCATGTTGAAAAACATGGTAAAACAGGCAAAAAGTCGAAATTTCGCAACGCTTAAAACTCAATTAAAAGTTGAATTTTGATCAGAATTTGGTAATTCGTCGGCAGTTTGGGGTCGGCAGTTGACCCTCGTTCGTTGCCAGTTGGGTGTTGCCAGTTGAGAGTCCTGCCAGTTGGGTGTTGCCAGTTGAGAGTCCTGCCAGTTGGGTGCTGCCAGTTGGGAGTCCTGCCAGTTGGGTGTTGCCAGTTGGGTGCTGCCAGTTGGGGAGTCCTGCCAGTTGGGTGTCGTTCCAATTCTTTTCAAATTCCCTTGCTCTTTTATAGGATTGTCGGGAAAACGAAATATCTAGTAACCCTCACCTGTGTGACCGCTGACTGGAACCAGTCACCCAGTCACATACTGTCACGGAATCAGTCACTCGAACCGACAACCGAACCTAAGGCTCGTCAAATCCAAACTAAGTACACGACACTCCGAAGAGGTCTAGCCCATTCTCAACCTGGGGATCCGACCCAGCTGAATGACATGGGTATAATTGAGTATTCATTCTTTTCGCTGTAACCATAATTGCTGGGTTTGACGGAATTCAAATTAAAGCGACAAAAAGGTTTTTTTATTAAAATGTATTGCAGCGAAAAATGTTTTTGGGTCCCCGCCAATTCAAATTTCAACAATTGCTGGGCCTTGCACGAGCATGGTCCTTTAATAATGATAATGATTATATGTAAAAGCTGGGGTTGAGTGATGGGAATATTCCGGAAATTTTCCCGGTTTACTTAATAGACTTAATAGAGTAAAAAATACGGTATTCCCGAATAAGATTCGGATCGGACTTATTCCAACCCTAGCCAAACCATTTGATGACTTTCTCCATTCTCCATTATGGAGAGTTCATTGAAATTTTTTGATAAGTTTCAAAATGCTATTTTGAAGCCCAACGAAACCTCTATTATTGTTTTTATGAGTTAAAAACTTTGCTACACTCCGGAGGTTGCCGATCACTAATGCCGTTTCAGCAATTTTTCCATATCCTAAGAGAGCTATGAAATGAAGCAATTGCGGTTGTCACCAAAGTTCTGCAAAGACCCAATTTTGCAATAGTAAGGGGCTCTCACAACACGTCCGCATCCGCTTCCGCATGCGGATGCATTGAGAGAACCCATCCACATCCGCACGTGCATACACATTTGCGTACGGAAATGCGGATATGTGAGAGAGCACATCTGCCTCCGCACACTACATTTCATTTTATTGCTATGTTTAATACCGTTTATGAGTATGCTTAACGTTAAAAGAGGACAGATAATGGAGGTGAATAAAACATTATGGCTTAGATATTTTAACACTTCCTGCATCTTTTTGAGATTTTTGAGTTGTCCATCCTAGAAGAGGGTTTTATGTTGATAAAGGTTAAGTCTCTTCGAAACTTAGTTTATTTAATTTATAATATTTTTACCTAGTCTATTTTACGTATGGTTTTCACTAAAAACAATATACCCGCAATAAAAATGGATTAGATGAACATCAAATCGTAATCTCAAAATTTATTTATTTAGAAACACATATAGCCAAAGATATCTCTGAACTGCTAAAAACGGCTGGGGGAAACTTGCCAAAAACGAAATTTGCCAAATACGAAATTTGCCAAAACGAAATTTGCCAAAACGAAATTTGCCAAATCGAAATGCGCCAAAACGAAATATGCCAAAACGAAATTTGCCGAAACGAAATTTGGCCAACGAACCAACAGGGGGGACCAAGGCCGTTTTTACGTTTTTTTCGAAATTTTCGAAACTGTGTCCTAACCACCTAAAACCACCCCAAACAACCAAAAACCTCCTAAAACAGCAAAAACCACCCAAAATCACACTAAACAACTCAAAACACCCCAAACCACCCGAAACCATCCAAAACTACAGTGTAGTTGTTTGCCATGGTGGGCAAAACCAACAAAATGGGCAAAGACCAATAAAATGTTGTGGCGTTTCGTTTTTGGAAAGACCAATAAAATACCAATAAAATTTCAAATTAAATTTTATTGGTGTTTTATTGGTCTTTTATTGGTGTTTTATTGGTCCTTGATTTTCACTGCATACTAGCCAAATTTCACCGAATTGTTGACCTTTTTTCATTGTTTAGGTAGAAAATTCAGTATAAAAGCTCCATCGACCAAATAAAGTCACGATGTCTGAAATTGGACGCCGTAAGAAAGTTAGTAATCAATAATAGGGTGTCTCAGCTTTCCGTGAAAATTACATTTAGATTGTATTCGAGCCAATGCGCCACTCAACCTTGCCTTGGACGCGGAGCAAATAATTTGGGTATCGTTTCGACATTCTACTGGACAATGGACTCGTCTCAGATATGGTGGTCTGCAATATAGAAGGATGTAAAAAGATTTTTAACAAAGCTGGTAGTGCATCTTTAAGGTAATATTCTGCTAAGCTTGCAGTGGACTTTTGAAATACTTACAATTACCATTCGAGTTTTCACATCCGCGGATCGCCAGCTTCGAATGACGAAATGGAGCAATCTCTGCTTAAATTTGCTGTTTGCTCAACTCAACCATTGAGAATCGTCAAAGACAGAAGCTTTCTCGCTTTTTTGAAGAATTCTGGAAAATAAGGTTGGAAGTCTGCGTTTGCATGTGTCCAGCCTAGATCTGTGGAGAGCAAGATCAATGCTTTCAGTTCTCTGCCTCTGATGGAAGAAGATCCTCTTCTTTTTTGGAAGAACCATTACAAGGTCAGCAAATACGTCTTAGTATCTTTATTCTAACTTATTTTTCAAGAATTTTCCGTTTTTGGCTCCTCTCGCTCGTCTTTCATTAGCTATTCAAGCATCAAGTACTCCAAGTGAGCGTGCCTTCAAAGAGCTCAGATGTGTGTTGGTGGACTTCACGAGGAATCGAATGGATCCCAGAAGAATCGCCACTTTAGTACATCTGAGAAATATGTTTTTTGAAAGACTTTATGTGAGTGTTTAGTTGTATTAGGTGAAATTGTTGGCAATAAAGTGAATGAAGACAATATATGGGTTCTTGTTATTTGAATGGCTTTAGTCGAAGCTCTTTGAACAATATTGATGAGGACAGCTTGTTTTTTCGGAAGGGAAGACTTCTCAAATTACAGAGCTTCATAGACTTTTTAATTATAATTAATATGTATTGCGCTTATCATGGCGGATATCATCAAAAAAGCTATGCACACAGGTATGTGGTTTTAAGGCAATACCGTATTTTCTCTAATAATGACCCCTCTCTAATAATGACCCCCCCCCCTTATTTTTGACTAGGATTTCAGAGTTAAGGCCATTTTTGATTGAAAATTTCGGAATTTTTGAGAGGTTGAAAAATAATGACCCGGGGTCATTATTAAAGAAAATACGGTATGTTGGATTCAGGTTGGCTAGACTTCGGAATACCCCCAGCAGTCAACTTCGGAATACCCCCAGCAGTCAACTTTGGTATATACCCAGCACTTAATTCGGAACACACCCCTCATGTTACCCCACAATTGAAAGCTGAAGATGTTAGCTACACAATGGTGTAAACATTTCTTGGTTTAGTTCACAAAAATGTATATTTTTCGATTAAAATAAAACTGAATCTTTTCGAATGAAAATCGAATACTCAAAAAATATTCAGTTCTATTTTAATTGAAAAATAAACATTTTCGTGAACTAAACCAAGAAATGTTTACACCATCATGTAGCTGACATCCTCAGCTTTTAATTGTGAGGTAACATGAGGGGTGTGTTCCTAATTAAGTGCTGGGGTATACCAAAGTTGACTGCTGGGGTATTCCGAAGGTGTGCCTTTAGGTTGGTGTGATGTGAGGGTAATTCAGAGAAATGCTTCAAAGAATTTTCGCTTGTGAATAGTAAAATAGATTCTTGCGATGGTTATTGAACCTTTCCTGACTCTTTCAGCTAAAAATTGGGTAAGAAAGGGTCAGAATCGACAAAAATGGAAAACCAATAAAACACCAATAAAATCGATAAAACCAATAAAACACCAACAAAACCAATAAAACACCAATAAAATTATGGTCAAAAATCAATACTCGTTTGAATTTTTATTGGTGTTTCTTCATTTTGTTGGTTTTGCCCACCATGAACTACACTAAACAAAAATTTTGCGGGAATTTGAATTTTTAGTCTGAACCAACCAAACCAAGTGGTCGTCCACTTGGATCGAATTTTTTTTTACGTTTTTGGCTTCTAAAACCCGTTTTCTAGGCTAATTCGTGCACGCTTAACATGGTTCGACAGTGGCAAAATGCCGTTTTCTCAGTTATTTTTTGAGTTTTGGCAAATAATTGATTTTACTAAAATCAATTATTCCCCAAAAACTCAAAAATTTCTTCATAAAACGTGATTTTACCACTGTCAAACCATGTTCAGCGTGCACGAATAAGTCCAGAAAATAGGATTTGGAGTCCAAAAACGTAAAAAAAAAATTCGATCCAAGTCGACGACCACTTGGTTTGGTTGGTTCAGACTAAAAATTTAAATTAAATTTATAAATTTTAATTTTTGTTTGATGAAGTTTTGAATGGTTTCTGGTGGTTTTTGGTGTTCTGGGTGGTTTTGTGTGATTCTGGGTGGTTTTGGGTGATTTTGGATGGTTTTCGCTGGTTTGGGGTGATTTTAGGTGGTTAGAACAGTTAGGACACAATTTCGAAAATTTTGAAAAAAACGTAAAAACTGCCTTGGTCCCCCTGTTGGTTCGTTGGCCAAATTTCGTTTCGGCAAATTTCGTATTGGCATATTTCGTTTTGGCGCATTTCGATTTGGCAAATTTCGTTTTGGCAAATTTCGTTTCGGCAAATTTCGTTTTGGCAAAACATACGTTTGGCAAATTTCGTTTTTGGCAAGTTTCCCCTAGCCCTAAAAACATAAGAATATTTTTCATTTACAATTATGCGGATTCGTATGCGGATGTGCTCTCTCAAAATATCCCACGGCGCGTCAAACACGTCAAAAGACCAAATCGAGATCGTCGTATATAGACCAAAAGACCGAAGTTCATTTTGACACCAAACTTGTAAATAAAACATGAAAAATGGAGTAAAAAATAGGGTATGCACCCAGGCGGATTTGAACCTATGACCTAGATAATGCGTATATAAAAGTACATCCTCCCTTTAAATAGGAGAAATTGGCGCTACTGTAATATAAACCCCCCCTCCCAAAAAGCGCTACTGTAATATAACCTCCAACCCCCCCCCCCAAAATCGACCTACTGTCATATACACCCCCCCCCTCCCCCCAAAAACCGACTTTTTTAGGGATGGTCAAAAACCATTTTTACACGATAATTTCGCCATAAAAGGACCAGAAAAGCAATTTAAATGGGATTGCGGGCTGTATTGAGAGGGGAAGAGAATAATACAGGGGCACTTCTCGAGATGGTTGGGATCCTTAGAGTATTAATTCTCTAAGCGTCTAAGGGTGCTTTCAAACCCAGGAACTTGTGGTGCAGGCATAAGTATGAGTACTTTTCATGGACCAAGCCGATTAGCGGGGTGGACCTCGCGGGTTTACTCATAGGCCTAGCAGTTTTTGAGTGCTAGGCTGAATTTTTGGATGCCGGGCCTCTGGCCCGGCCTTTTAGAACGAGGGGAGTGCTCTTCGGCGAAAAAATAAAGATGTTGAACATAGTTTTGAATACTGGGGCCTACCGCATAAATAACTCTGGTATGCATGCTTTTTCATGCATCCAGAGTCACTTTCGAGTGATTTGTGTCTAAGGTATGTGGGTGTGCGCATCTCAACTCCAAGCCCCCAAGCCCCTTCGCTCCCGGAGTGGCCGTAGGGGCTTGAGAGTTAGAGATGCGCGCACGCACTTACCTTAGACATGATTCCGAGAAGTACTCTTGACCGTAAAATGCATATAGAGTCTTTTTTTGCCACGGCCGAGTTGAAAAACATGGTAAAGCAGCCAAAAAAAGTGGCCCCTGTATTATTCCCTTTCCCTCCCAATACAGCCCATAATCCCTTTTAAATTGCTTTTCTGGTCCTATTATGGCAAAATTATTGTATGAAAATGGTTTTTGGACACTCCTAAAAAAGTCGATTTTTGGGGGGGGGGGGGTATATTACAGTAGCTTTTTGGGGGGGGGGGGGGTATATGACAGTAGCGTCGAGAAATTAAATTTGAAACAGACTTTTTAGACGAGAAGTATCCACAGAAAATTAAAAAAACCAGTTTTATGAATATTTAGTGCGTAAAATTAAGCATATTTTTGTCAATGGTATTTAAAAATGAAACACTATTTTGAATTTTCATTAAAACAGAACGACAAGCCCGATTTGGTCATTTGATGTGTTTGACACGCCTTGATCTGCATTTCCGTACGCAAATGCGTACGCACGTGCGGATGTCGATGCGGACGAGCGCCCTAATAGTTTCTGATGGGTTTTAATATATACATTACAATACAATTCCTTGTAAGCAGGACTGGGACGGAAAACTCAAGAAGTCGCAACGAAAATCAGAACCGGAATTGAAAAAAATTCAGAACCGGAAGTCGGAAATCGGAAGTAAAAAAAGACGGAAGTCGGAAGTAATTCAAAAAATTTCAAAAAAAAATTCATATTTTTTTCAAATTTTTATACCGTATTCCCTCTAAGCGCATGCGCTTCTAGTTTTTAACCCTCTCTGAGGGTGCGGTTCTATTAGAATAATGCGGTATTTACTAAGTTTTCTCTTTTCTTGTTTTTGGCTTCGAGTTGGGGTTTGGATTTTCGGCTACGTGATCACCTTTGATTCCAGCTCGAACTCGAACTTGAACTCAAACACGAACTCGAAGGTGTTCACGTACTTCGAGCTCGAGTTTTAGTGCGATGTCGAAATTGAAGGTGTTCATGTGTATAACTTGGACTCTTTTTTTAGTAACTGGTGTTAGAAAAGTTTGGAACGGACTTTTGGGCTCATTACTTAAAAAAAGAATTCTATTATAAAAATTTTAACACATAGCTTTTGCCCTGTTCGTCCTCTTCAAAACTATATATCAAGTTTTTATTTGTGATAATACATGTCTCATAATTTAGCTTCAAACACTAGTAAAGTCATTTCGAGAAGTTGACGAGCGTTTTCATCAAATGTTTTATAAAATTTTGAGCGTCACGATAGAATTTCATCACCATGTTGTAGCGCAGCTTAAGAGCTACAAAATCCATATTACAGAATAATTTTTGAAAATCTGAGCGTTGAGATATGGCTTTTTGGAAAAAAATCGATTTCTTGAAAAATGACCAAAATGCAAGTTTTTTCCGATTTTTCGGATTGTGGTCAATTTTTCAAAAAATCGATTTTTTCCAAAAGGCCATATCTCAACACTCAGATTTACAAAAAATTATTCTCTAATATAAATTTTGTAGCTGTTGAGCTGCGCGAAACCTATCGAAGAACCCTGTCGTATTTTTGTTTAAAGTTTTTGGAACCCGTCGTTGAGGCTGCTCATGGTCTTTCTAGGCTTGGGTTAGTTTGTTCGGACGCCACAAAACTTTCACGACTTGCGAGTGTTCTCCTGAGTGGAACGCCTCTTTAATTATAAATGTCAGTTAAAAGAGAAGCCCTTGGTGGGTCTCGAATTTTAAATAGAATCCCGGATTTTCGCTGTAGAGAAATGTCAAGGTCCGACCAAAAATCTAATTCAAAAGCTGATATTTTCACAAATTCAATGTTAATAGAGGCTCTCTTAATAGAGGCTCTAGAGCACGCGGTGTTTGGGCCTTTCCTGTATAACGGCTAAAGGCAATATTATCGGGGTATCGACGTTAGGTACCTTTTTTCACATTTAGGAACGACTCTGTGTTCTAATTACTTAAGCCTTAGGGGTAGGCCAGCGTATGTTAGGACGGACTAATGGATGCCTGGCGCACTTTTTCCGGGGTAATCTGGGACTGTGACTAATTTTTGGGTGCTTTTTGATGATCTTTTATAAAAAAAAAGATTTAGGCCAAAATGGGAAAAAGGTACCTAACCTCAACGCACCATATTATAATAGCATAATAGCTCACATTAATGGCGACAGCCCGTTCCACAATGTTTTCCAAGTCCATGTTGTCGATCACATATGGGTCCACACCACATTTTTTACCTAAATAATTTTATTAAAAGTCTCAGCAGTTTAGGTAGTGTATTGTTCTCACCAACAGCATGCAACAGCTCCCTGACTTTTAGCCTAAAATATAAAAAATTTCGAACCTTTTGCACGTAAATATTTTCTTGAATGCGTTGAAGGCTAACATTTCTCTTGCTGCTGGTATAAATCACATACTTTTCTTTTTACCACTTTTAGCCAAGCACTTGTTTGTATTCCCTAAGGCCTTGCACACAACTCTTGCTTGCACTTCAAATACCAACATTTTAAAATCAATATTCATCGGGAAAATGTATTTTTAATTGGGCTGAATTGTGAAAACGAGTATATGGAGTTTTTTAAATGTGTGGTTAAGGTTAATTTATTGTAATTGCGTTCTGCATTTAACTTATTTGCGTGTCCATGGGATTGCTTTTAGCTTAATGTCACCTGCTGGCAGGGGCGTACGCAGGGGAGGGGGGGGGAGGCGGTGTAGTGGCACGTGCGTATTTTCGAAAGCCGTGCCATGAGTCAATGCCAAAAAATTTTCGGTCTGTGGCGTGAGCTGGTGCCGGTGGGCAAACCTTTTTCTCACCGCAAAAACACTTTTTTTCTGCCGTAAAAAACTTTTTTTGCCGCAAATTTTTTTTGGATGTTAAAGGGCCATTGCCGTCCCCGACAACGAGAATTTCAAGTGTTTGAATTGGCGCGGAACAGTTCTCTTTCGTCTCGCACTGTACTCTTTTGACTTGCTTCGAATGACTCAAAAGAGTACACTGAAAGACGAAAGAGAACTGTCCCGCGCGAATTCAAACACTTGAAATTCTCGTTGTCGGGGACGGCAATGGCCCTTTAAAGAAAATATGAGTTGCGAAAGAAAAAAGTATTTTAGAGGTAGAAAAAAGCTTTTCTGTGGCAACAAGAAGCTTTTTTACGGCAGAAAAAATATTTTAACGACAACAAACAGTATTTCTTCTGCGAAACCTTTCGCGGCAAAAAAAAGTATTTTTACGGCAAGAAAAAGGTTTGCTCGGTCCCCGTGCCGTGATTGTAAGATTTACAACACTGTGCCAAATAAAAACCTTACATTCAATTTTTCGGTAACTTATCACCAATCTCCAAAGTCAGTCTGACTAGATATTTCAGGTTCTGAACAACGATAGCTTAAAGTGTTAGTCTTTTTATTGTTCTGATTTTCGATTGGTAAATAAGTTGATGGGTTACGTTGCCGTTTAATTGAACATCTGCTACAATCTTCGGCTAGAAGAGGTTCGACAAAACGAGATTCAGCAAATGTACGTTTTGGCAGAATGATATCTAGCAAGCTGTTGAGGGCATACCGTATTTATTCTAATAGAAAGCTAGTCTCTATTAGACGGCCAGTCTCTAATAGAAGGCCACCCCTTATGGCCAAGACTAGGGGGGGGGTAAACTATGTTTCATTGCATTTTGAACACAACGCCAAAAAAAATTTCAGAGGTGGAAAAATAGAAAGCCATGTCCTTCTATCAAAATAAATACGGTAATACTCTTCATTGCCTAGTTCAAAACCATTTTTCAAAGTGTTAGCTGCCAAAACATGCTTATCATCTGTTTAACTGCTTTTTTACGTTTACTGGCCCCTCGATTCAATAGCCCCTTTTGCTGGTTGGATTCAGATACATACTCCCCCTCATTCTTAATAAGAAAATCCACAAGAGGGGCTGAGAGAAAATTTCACTGTGATGTGATGACTATATCTATGAATCATAGTCGCACGGAAAATTTTTTGGCGCCGGGCTTTCAAAAAATTGGCGCCGGGCGTCGGCACCGGCGCCAATGGGCGCCATCTTTTTGAAAGAACCGGCGCCGGATATTTCTAAATCGGGATGCACACCGGTGCAGGCGCCAGCGCCAGTGCAACTATGTCTATGATGAATGAGATAATCAATGAATGAGATAATTAGGCCGTTAAATCGAGAGTTCACTGTTCAACAAAATCGACCTGCTAAAAACTATTTCGCCAAATTCGTTTTGAAAAACCACCCCTGGCCAAATCTCCATTTCTCAAATGCTAAATAATTATTTAATGGACCGATCTTTTTTCTACAAAACAGTTGAATAACCACAGTGGAATCGTCAGCAATTAAGCTTTTGGAATCTTCTAAAAACTTCTTAACTTTTTTACTCACAAGGGAGGGACTTTGACTGTGACCTAGGGGAACTTCGATAAAAAAATTTTGTCTGCATATTCTTGTAGAGCGTGCCCGAGTTGCTGACAAATCTGGCTCCCATGCTCTGAAGGTCCACAAAATATGGTAGAAAGGTCATTCAAAGTTTCAAAAACACCTTGATACCATTATTATGGTTTTTCATATCTGACCCATGGGTCATTCCTAAAATGTTTGTTAGCTTTCAGATGTGGGTAGCCAAATTCACACGGGATTTAGGCACGTTCTACAAGAATGCGCGCATAAAAAAATTCATCAAAAAATCCACAGGTCACAGTCAAAGTCCCTCCCTCATAAGTGAACCCATTTTCCATAACCCATCAAGTGATTGCAGGAGTTGCTTTCAAATTCCACTTTCATTAATGAGAGCGAAACGCCAGGCTACTTCGCGGTCGAACTGCTACATGGGGAAATGTAATGAAGTGGGCGAAATATATGTAACACGCCTCAAAAGAACTTTTTTTGACCGACTTTGGGGGGTAAAACGGTGTTTTGTCCCATGACCGAAAATCTCGAAAATCGGCAGTTTTTGACCCAAAAATAATGGAAAAAAATATCCGAAAATCTCGAAAATCGACGATTTTTGACCCAATTTTGACTAGAAAAATCGGGGCAAAAACTGAGTCACGATGAGTGGGTGGTCAGAATGAGTCATTTTCTGACCCATTTTTTGGGCGGGGCAAAAATACCATTTTACCCCCAAAGTCGATAAAAAAAAGTTATTTTTGAGGCGTGTTATATATCAGGTTCTACTTTATGTCGAGAGACTTTACTGTGCTTGACTCCACTTTATTTGCCTAATAATTTGCATTTCTGGCTGCCTCTATCTCCAAAAAACACTTATTAATATTCCACTTTTACTTTTTGGCATCTTCCTCTTCAGACATACAGCCAAAATAAAAGCAAGAAGGTAGCAGTAGTAAGTATAATCCTCTCCAAAGCCATGCCTTTTGTTCCAGTCATTCAGTGATGCTAGTGCCTATATACTTCCCACTATTCGATTTTCTTTTCCAACAACAACAAAACTAAAAAAAAGTATAGAGTTTAAGTAGTGTCCGTCAAACAAAAGCAGGCACCAGCAACTCAAAACACCAGCTACTTTCACTCCATTTCCCTCCATTCACCCTTGCCAAGAACACATCCAAGCAAAGAGAGCGTGAAAAAACAGGCATTCTCTCAGCCACTTTGCCGTGTGTGTGCCTGTGGGAAGCATGCATATACATAGAGTGCCTGCCTGTTCCCTCTAATGGACTACCAAGCAGTGCTGCAAAGGGCTGGCTGCCTGGAAGAAGAAGCAGAAGTTGAGCTAGAGAGCAGGGAAGACCCTTACTTTCACTACATTTTGCCAAAAGAGTTCTTACCCTGTTTGGCTGGCTGACTGGTGGATGAGGCAGGCAATTGCTTTTTGCTTGCATCATTTTTGTTTCGCGTAAGAAAGCTGGGATGTACTACTGCTAGTCTACTTTTTGTGGATGCATTTTCCTGTGTTTTACATTTGAATCCACATGTTTTAACGGTATTTACGGCAGGAGGTAATTCCATTTTTGGAATTCTGGAAATATCTTAGGGTTGTTTAAAAAATTCTTATTAAAGGGCCTGACCTCTTCCTACTCGGTGGTCCCCCGCCAATTCAAAAATTTTCCCTTGATCATTGGACTTCTGTACGGATTTTTCCGCTAGGTTTCTAACAAAACTAAGCATAAAATTTGATTTCAGGCCTAGTTTTGTTAGAAACGTGGCGGAAAATCCGTACAGAAGTCCAATGATCGAGAGAAAATTTTTGAATTGGCGGGGGACCACCGAGTAGGAAGAGGTCAGGCCCTTTAAGACTGTTATTTTTGTATTGGTTTTGAAAATTTCACTGATAAAAATCTGAGAGGGTCGACAAATCGATTCCATAGATTTAATTTCGGAACACATCTGTTAATTGTAAATTGTTTTTTAATATTAGAATAAATTGAAAAGCCCACGGAAGTTAGTCACCAGCACTCTCTTTGTAAAAGATTTTTTGAATAATCCAATATTTTGATCCTCCCTAACCGAAAATAAAACACCCACCTCAGGAGGTGTAATCATTTGGCGAATGAAACTTTTGCCAATGAGATCTTTTTGCCAGTGGCATATTTTTGCCAATGGGGTTCACTTCGCCAATGGTATATTTTGCAAATATTTTTTTTCTCAAGTATTGTTATTTCTTTGTCAGGCAATAAGATATTGGCAAAAACCTACTATTGGCAAAGTGATTTCATTGGCAAAAAGGTACCATTGGCAAATAGATTTCATTGGAAAAACGATTACACCCCCACCTAAAAAGTTTGCTTTGATCCACCAATGTCTTGCTTTTTTTGCAATTTGTTTGTTTAAGCCTCAGGTTTTGGTTAGGCTTCGGGCCTCAGGCATTAGGTTCAAAGATAACCCGTACTAATTGAAAAATAATGGGGGGGGGGGGGTTATTTAAAATTGATTAATCAACTTAAATAAAACTACATCCACCCCCTCTAAACAATAAAAATGAGTGCTGTCTCGATATATTCCGCCCAACTGCTTGGACTGCCTTTTCCAGAGCCAATTTTCCGCAAAAATTGAAAGCTAATTGGAAGTAGTGTGTGGATGTGGAGAGAGTGTTTTACATTCCGTCCAGTTTTCTTGCTTTCTTTTTTGTTTTCGCTTTTTCTATATATTGACAAGCTAAAGGAAAATTTGGTTGTGCACACCGAACTGGACTATTTATTGAATATACGTGGAACTAGATAGGATATACAAAATGTGAAAAAAAAAACTTTAAAAAGTTTTATTCCAATGCAGTCGAGTCTCAATTGTAGCACATAAACTCAAGTTCGAGCTATAGCTGAGCATTACACATTTTTAGTTTAAATTACTAATACTTTTTGTCAATCTGTATGCAAGATTGCAAAAAAAAATTTTGCCGACTGTTTTGGTAAAGGGTTGAATTTTCGCTTATAAGCATTGTTGTTCCAGCACCGCAGTCGACACCGGCGCCAGCTCCGGTGCCGACCTCTTTCGAAATAAGGCCCCGGCGCCAAGCGCCTCCATTGAAAAATTTTGGCTCCTACGCCAGCGCCTCCTATCTGAAAAAAATTTGCACCAGCGGCGGCGCCGACACTGACGTGGACGCCAGCGCCGGCTTGAACATTTTGTTTCGCTGTACATTTTATAAAAAAATATCTATTTTTATTGACAGAATGTTTTTTCACAGTGAAAGTATAACTTATTTTTTTATCTATATTAATTAGCAGCATACCGTTTTCATGCTCTCTATTAACTCCCCATGGTGAGTTTTTTTTTTCAACTTATAAACAGTCGGAAAATTTAAAAGTCGATTTGAGATTTTCCGATGCTTAACCACGATCTAAAAAGGGAATTGTTTGATCTCGTGGTGATTTTATTGAAAATTTTTCCTACGCTGAAAAATAAGTCTATATGAGCTGAAGTCAATAGAGAGTGGGGAATCCCCACTCTCTATTCTATTCTATTCTATCCCCACTGGGGATTTCATAAAAAGATTACGGTATTCCATATTTGTTTTGTAAAAAAGTTATGTAAGACAAATTTTTATCAATACCATATGATGACCTGGTTATACTTCATAAAGTAGTGAACTGAAAGATCAAGAAAAATCAATAAAAGAAAGAAAAAATGGAATAAGATGTAGCACAAAAATTCGAACAATTTAGCTTAAAATTAACCAAACAATTTTTTTAATAAAGACGGAGCCATAGCTGTTCGAAAAACAACGCCGGAGCCAGGGCGGGTCGGAAATTTTTTAGCGCCGGCGTCAGCGCCGGAACAACCCTGCTCATGAGGTAATTGAACCACAGCATGAGAGTGAAATGTAGCATCACTGAAAACCACTCAAAATGGCCTTGTGTAGAATTTGGTCACTCAAATTTGGTATGAGTAGAGCATACCTTTCTCGGTCAGTCTTTATCAATTTCTGTATGTCTCAGAACGATTTACCAGAATAGCTAGATTGTCTTTGACTAATAGTAAAATGACTATCACTTTGTGATGGGTTGCTATTAATTTTTTGTAATTTTTTTACCGGTCTCTATATATTTGACTGAAAAAAGTATTCATACTGGGATCTTATCACAAATTTTCAGACCAGACATATTGCGTTCTAAAAACATTGCGGTGCTGCCCTCGCTGAAAATCTTCCATTTAGCTCACTGTTAGTACACTCGTGCGCCCCCAACCACGGACTCCCCATATAACAGTGGCACATGGAGGATGGAGGAGCAATATGGCGGAAGGCAGCCAGCTCCAGCGCCGAATTACTCCTCTTCGACAATCCCACCAGCTGCTCTATCAAATCAGATTACTCCAGCAGCACTTCATAATGGCAACACTAACAACAATTTGTTAAGTTCAGTTGCTGCTTCTTCCAGCTCTTCAGCAGCTAATTTGAATGTGTCCAATCCCTCCTCTGCTCTGGAACTGATAGTTGACTTTACCAGACCAGATGGACAGAGGACAAGACCACTTTTGATCGATGGCAAGAGGTTATATGTTGATGAACATGTGAGTGTTTTTGATTAATTGAATAATTTTAAATAGTCCAGTTGTAAATTTTAGTACATTTCCGTCTGGTCGCCAGTGTTGAGGTGAGTTTTGATTAAATTGTCATAAGAAGTTGGAGATTAAAGAGTGTCACCATTAACACCCAATTTTAAAACCCATGAAATAATTTTCTCAGAATACTATTTGAACTAAAAATATAACTCACTGTGGAATGACACTAAAGAAGTGCAAAGTTATTTCATTCATTTCATGTTATTTCGTTTTGTCTGTATATACCGAAATCAATAACTGGTGGACAATAAGTTCCTGGACAACTTTTGAGCTCACTTTTTAAAAATAAAAATTTAACGATGAGAAAATTCCGAAAAATAGGTTTTGTAGCCCTGAATCTCATCTTTCAGATGGCATATTGCTTTCAGCTTGACTATTTTGGATAAGTCACCATTTGGCTCCAAACACTTGTCTGGTCATTTTGAGAAGGTTACCAACAATTATATCACTTTGATTGGTCATATGTTTCATTGAATTTTGAGCGTCATCACAAAATTTTATCATCTCGTTGTAGCGCAGCTCAAGAGCTACAAAACACATATTACAGAATGATTTTTAAAAATCTGAGTGTTGAGATATGGCCTTTTGGAAAAAATCAATTTCTTGAAAAATGACCGAAATGAAAGTTTTTGCCAATTTTTCGGATTTTGTTCATTTTTTTAAGAAATTGATTTTTTCCAAAAGGCCATATCTCAACACTCAGATTTTTAAAAATCATTCTGTAATATGTGTTTTGTAGCTCTTGAGCTGCGCTACAACGAGATGATAAAATTTTGTAATCACGCTCAAAATTCAATGAAACATATGACCAATCAAAGTGATAAAATTGTTGGTAACCTTCTCAAAATGACCAGACAAGTGTTTGGAGCCAAATGGTGACTTATCCAAAATAGTCAAGCTGAAAGCAATATGCCATCTGAAAGATGAGATTCAGGCGTGGTGCGCAAAACAGATAAATTTATCTGAACCGATAAATTTATCTGCCAGATACAATTTTATCTGCCAGATACAATTTTATCTGACAGATAAAATTTTATCGGTCAGATAAAATTCGATGTTTAAATAAAAATCATTGAAAAAATAAAAATGGGTTTCACACTTGCAAATCTATAGAAATTTTTAAGAATGATAGTGATAAAAATAGCTGATGGGTTTTCAAATTTTTCAGCCAGGATTTTTGGCGAAACCCATCAAATTTTTTAGTCACTATTATTCTTAAAAATTTCCATAGATTTGCAACTGTGAAAGCCATTCCTTAATATTTTAATGATTTTTATTTAAAAATCAAATTTTATCTGACAGATAAAATTTTATCTATCAGATAAAATTTTATCTGGCAGATAAATTCCATCTGACAGATAAAAATTTATCTGGCAGATAAATTTATCCCTTCAGATAAATTTATCTGTTTTGCGCACCACGGATTCAGGGCTCAAAACCTATTTTTCGGAATTTTCTCATCGTTAAATTTTTATTTTAAAAAGTGAGCTCAAAAGTTGTCCAGGAACTTATTGTCCACCAGTTAGTAGCACGAAAATGTAGCGCGGAAAAATGCCTCACTCATGAGGTGCCAGAAAAACTTCGCCTTCCATTATGGTAGTATACCTGGCGTGGGAATCGAACCAACTTTCTATTTTCACCGACTTCAGCTGCCTTAACATGCCAAAACTGAGGGCACTCTTATAAAAATTTCTATCAAGGCACCCTACCTGTTTATAATAAACTCCTAAAAATATGACTTTTTACCGGAGCTTGAGGTTGCCGGTAAAGGTATAGTAAAATGTTTGCTCAAATTTTTGATGGGATGTGTAAATTAATTTTTTCACTATGTTAATTATTACATTTCTGTAATTTCGTCGCTTTTAAGATCCTGGTGTATCGAGTGTCCGGACAGAGAGCTGATATTAGCCAACGTGCAGTATGACCATGTCTTGGAGCTACTTCAAGCTATTCACCCCACTTACAAGGTTATTCATCAAATTACCTCACCGCTCACCACAAATGGGTTTCAGGAAGTCGACGATCAGACTGTTCACATCTTATTGCCTTTGGCTTTTGACTATCAGGTAAGAAATTATGTGCTTTAAACTAACTACCCCGCTATTTATCTTAAGATGGATGGCCTGTTGCACCGGTGCGAATGCTTTCTGGTCACCAATAAATTACCCTTTTTGGAAAAGGTCTGGCTTGCAGACAGGTAGCGTCGAATTTACGCTTACTTTTTCTTCTAAATAATTTCTTTATTTTCAGATATCAGCTCAATCGTCTCCTCTCCCTACTGCTGAGAGAATTGAGACCCTCCCACAAACTAGATTTGACCGGCTCACGTTACTATGGTCTTAGCGACAGAGTCAAAGTGCTGCTACTGGAAAGGATGCATGGTTCCAACGCTCCTGAGGTATTTGATGGTTTTTACAGAAAAAATATTTGGGAAGAGGCAGACAAGATAAGAGCTTTAGAGGGCCCTCAAAAAAATTATATCATGAAATTTTGATAAAAAAATAAATAAAAAATGGAATCACTATGATGTTTAGACAAAATTAATTTTAGGCATAATTTTTTTGTAAAAGTAAAAAAAAAAAAGTGATGGAATGAAATCACGTTTAGACCACTGATTGAGATTCAGCGTGATTTTTTGCCACTTAGTTGAGATAGGTTGAGCATGAAGCTTTTTTGATGTTTGGGATTGACCTAATAATCAGATCAATAATTAGGCAAGCCAATTACTGGAAACAACGAAAATACATTTACGGCAAAAATAAATAAATTAGAAAAGAGACATTTTCTTAATTTACAAAGTATGAATAAATAAAAAATATGGGTTCTGAAAATAACTAAAAAGAACCAAATCAACATTGGCTTGCGGTGTCTATTTTGAAGACAGTCTTTAGGAAATTCACTATTGGTTTTTCAGCCCATACGACCACGTAAAAAAGCTCGGTAACTTACTTGAGAGTAGTTTTCCAAAAAGTGGATTAATAAAATAAAGTCGTAAAGAATATGGCGATCATCAAAAAACCTTGAGCATAGTTGACTAGATTCATAATTGTATCTTAACCGTGGCATTGTAGGAATTGGCGGAGCCTCCAGTGGATATGGAACATTTCCTCAATGCCAGTGATCTCAACTTCGCAGCTGTTCGTGCCAAGTCTGGGCGTTCCTACTACGTCAATCCCTATTATTTAGCTGCCTGGTCAAGTGTGTTCCAAGACCTGTTGTGCAGTATGAGTGTCAATCTGACGGATGACATTGTCTGTCCATGCACTCATGAAGAGTTAAAATTCTTCCTTATGGCTATATATCCACCTCAGCTAAGGATTAATGGTAGGCAGATAATTTTTTTGAATCTTCTCTGCGAATTAAAAAGTTGCAGAAACGAACATTGGTCCGACTCTGATGGCTGCTTGCAAAATGGAATCGCATGGTTTGCTCAGGAAATGTGCGCAGATTTTGCTGACCCCCAAACCCAGGTAAATTTTGTCTTATAAGCAGATATTTAGGTCAGGTCAGGTCAGCCATTGGTGGCAAACTAACATTTTTATGAATAAGAACGAAAAATGGCTCGATGAGTTTGACGAAAAAAATAATTATTTTTTGAAGCCCATCAAAAATCTTATTAATGCCTTTTCTCAAAAAAGTAATAGTAGATGGTGTGGAATGCTGACAGAGTACAATCATCCTTCTCCTTATGACTGAAGCGAAATTTTTTGTATATTTATATCTTTATAAAATCACTCCTACTCACTCATGGTATACACAAAAAACTTTATATGTGAAAGATGCTGTACACGTTTTGCTAAGTTTCGCAAATTATTTGATGAGAAAATTTAGTGAAATACAATTTTTCTGACCTAACAGTAAATTTACGTGAAAACCCCAAATAACCCCCCCCCACCAAATAACCCCCTCAAATAACCCCCCTAAATTCAAAATAATTTTTGTCCTGGAAGGAAAAATGAAATTTTGAGCTGTAACATACATATTTTCCCCAATTTCTTGGTCGCGGAGCGGCCAACTCGTTGGCCGCGTACAACAACCTGTTTCCATTAAAAAAAATTCATTTTTCCTTCCAGGACAAAAATTATTTTGAATTTAGGGGGTTATTTGAGGGGGTTATTTGGTGGGGGGGGGTTATTTGGGGGGTCACGTCTAAATTTAGTATTTTATTATGAGATTATGTCATCAATCGGACAGCAACATTCAGTTTAACGTCCGTGGTAAAACTCTCCGGCAATCCCACAGTGATTATAAATTGTTGTGTTGGATTGAAAAGAAGTCTTTCGTTAATAAGACTTTCCCCTCGATCACATAGGCGAGTCGAGGTCGAGCTCGTGCTTTTTCAACCTTTTTTGGTGATCAGAAGGGAATTTTTTCTATAATTTTTGTCACTCTTTATATACCAAATGAAAGCTTGGATTCTGAGCTATCTTCTACATTGAAAATTATTTCATTGATGTAACAAAAATTTACGTAACAGCACAAAAGCTAGAGGTTGGTCGAGGTCCAGGTTGAGGTACCTTGACCTGGACTACCTTAAGCATTATATTTACTTTTGTCACGATAATGAAATTATTTTTGTTGTAAAACATAGCTTGGGATCTAAGCTTTCGTTTGGTATATAAAGAATGAAAAAAAGTATAGAAAATTTCTCTTTTCAAATTTTCCTGACATAAAAAGATTCGCGCTACTTAATTTTACCGCCTCCTACACCCCCCCCCCAACACCTACTCGGTTTTAAAGGGGCATACCCACGCTAATAAGAGGTGGTGCCCGGGAATTTGAATTTTTTTCCTAATCATTGAACGTCTGTACGGATTTTTCAACTTGGTTTCTAACGAAACTATACCTAAAATTAAATTCTAGACCCTGTTTTGTTAGAAACCAAGTTGAAAAATTCGAACAGAAGTTCAATGGTTAGGAAAAAATTTGAATTTCCGGGCACCACCTCTTATTAGCGTGAGCATGGCCCTTTAAACAAACCCACACCCCACATAATTTTTAGGCTTAGGAATTAGGTTCAGCCCTTAGACTTCGAGCCGTAAAACTTAGTAGCTTTTGGGGGGGGGGGGGGTTCGGTTGGTGAAACCGAGTAGCGTTAAAACATTGAAATGCTCTCTGATGTTTTGCAGGATGCAAAAAATATTTTAGCTATTCTTTGATAGGTTCGAATTCCTAATTTTCTTTCTGGCAATTGAATCTTGAATTCTATTGAACGATTTTTGATCAATTCTCATAAACCAAAATTATATGAACCCAATCAAGCTGTCAAACCTCAAAGTAACCAATACTTTCTTCACAAACATAGTTCGCTGAGAGTGAATTTTGTTGATTTGCAAATAGTATCGAAAATATTCAAAGCCCGCTTTATACCCACTTTTAGTTGTCTGTATTTGTACGACTCTCACTACTAGACAGATGCAAACTGCAGGAATTACTAGACCAGTGCTTGTCAATGGTAAAGAGGGCAGATCACCTGATTGAGATGACTCAGCAGCAAACTTGTAAGTTGCTCTTTAGTGCTTGCAACCATTTTTTGGCAGCTGTATCAAAAAATGATAGAATTTTTTACAGATGACTGTCTATCAGTAAGAGCCAGAGCCGCACTTCTCGACAGGTTCAGAGCACTCATTCAACAGACTGGAGGGTCTCAACACCCATGCCCCAGGTAAGTTGATTATTATTTTGAGTAGAAATTGAGCAGTTTTGAAGCAAATAGCAATCAGATAAACACCCGAAAGCTGCCCGAGAATATATTAGGTCTATCGATAAGTTCGTGCGCATTTTTTCAATCCAATTTTATCCACAATTTTGACAACACAATGCAACATGTAATACACCATCATGTAGAGAATTTAACGGGCTATCGTTTGATATATCATTCGCCAATATACTTGCCACCGTTCTCAATCACTTCTGCCCATCTTCCTGGTAGCTTGTTGATTCCATCTCGATAAAAATTCACAGGTTTTGAGTCAAAGAATTCTTGGATCCACTCTTCCAATTCCGCTTCGTCCTTAAAGTTTTTTCCGCTCAGCTGATTCTGCATCGATAGGAAGAGATGAAAGTCGGTGGGAGCCAAATGCGGTGGGAGCCAAAGACAATGCGCGTCCTCATGTTGCCAGATTGACTCAAGCGAAGATTTTGGAGCTGGGTTGGGAAGTGCTGTCACATCCACCATACAGTCCGGATTCGGCTCCCACCGACTTTCATCTCTTCCTATCGATGCAGAATCAGCTGAGCGGAAAAAACTTTAAGGACGAAGCAAAATTGGATCAGTGGATCCAAGAATTCTTTGACTCAAAACCTGTGAATTTTATCGAGATGGAATCAACAAGCTACCAGGAAGATGGCAGAAGTGATTGAGAACGGTGGCAAGTATATTGGCGAATGATATATCAAACGATAGCCCGTTAAATTCTCTACATGATGGTGTATTACATGTTGCATTGTGTTGTCAAAATTGTGGATAAAAATTGGATTGAAAAAATGCGCACGAACTTATCGATAGACCTAATAGAAATTAAACTAGGAGTTCTTTTATAATGTAAGTTCATGCAGTGCTTTTGAGCAGGCTATTAAAGCGGGGCGGGACACTTGGGGGGGGGGGGGGGTAGGAGGTTGAGAAATGAGCTTGTCAGCCTAAGGAAAAACTCATTGAAGGGTTGCAAAAAGATTTTACCTATAAAATTATTTATGTGATTTTATGATGGGTTTCACTACATTATTCGACAATATTTAATGAAACCGATCATGAAATCATATAAATAGTTTTATATTAAAAATTTTTGCAACCCGTCAATGAGCTTTTTCTTAGGCTGACAAACCCATTTCTCAACCACTCCCCCCCCCCAAGTGTCCTCCTCCTTAAAAGTAATTTTCCCAGCGGTAATTTTATGATAGGATAACGATTGATACTTCCTCGCTGCAGTGAGTACAATATTTATCTATGCTTGGAAAACCAAATAGATGGGCTTCATATTTTTCTAGATAATTCTAAATGTTAGGTCACACGGATCATATATTCCATGATTTTTTAAAATTATATCACTTTTTCCTGATATCTAGCCAACTCGACATCTCCTCAGCATTTTTCGAACATTTATTGATGCCATAAAAAGCTATCAACCGCAGTGAATATGTGACTTTTAAGGGGAATTCATTGAGATATTGGGTCCATAGCCGAAACAGTTTGAATAAAAAACAACTAAAGCTTTAAAAAGCTTCTTCAAACATGAAATTTAAAACATGCTTTGGTCCCCTTGTGGTTTCAATACTTTACTGGCCTTTTATTTGAACTTTCTTTGGACAGCCAGAGACCTCAATGGATTATTCTAGAGATCACATATTGACTATTAAATGAGATCAAACTCTGCTGGGCAAGTAAAAAACAAGCTCGAGAAGTTCCCTAGTATTCCTAAATGCCGAATAATGTCTCATGGCTGTTTTCTACCTCACTCATGTTTTTTGCTTTGTTTCGAGCATATTGAAAAAAGCAGTCGGCATATATTTCGGTTTTAAAAACTTATTTGTGAAATTATTGTTACTATATTATTAGAAATTTTAATTTGCCTTTCTACAATGAACTCCTTTCTCTAAAAAACCGAGCTCACAAAAAATAAGCCTTGAAATTGCGTGTTAAAAATGTGCTCGTGATAAAACATAATAATATGTAGTCCGTGGAAAATATGCGTAAACTCTTTATTAGTCAAAAGTTCTGTACGCTGGCCCACCCCCAAGCCTAAGAGCTAAGTCTTCACTTGTTGTTTGCAAGGGTAGTTACAGCAATTTTTAAAGGTCGGATTCTTGGGGGAGGGGGTATTCGCTACTAGCGCCATTTCTTTTATGCAATCATTTTGCTGTCTCATGGGAATTTTAATTTGTGTTTCTGCAGTAAACTAATAGCTCTAAAAAATAAACCCGCTTAAAATAACATTTGAAACTATCTGTTAAAAATGTCCTTGTTATAAGAGATGATGATATATTAGGTTGATCCAAAAGTTGTGAGACTAACCGCGTGAATTTTTTTTCGAATTTTTTTTTCATTTAAAAGACTTAGAATTTATTTATTTACACATTTTTTTTTCGGTAAAAAAATGTTGAATAATTTTTTTACCTTGGTCCCCAGACTGATTTTTCTCATTTATTTTTAATCAGCTTGGAGGACCAAGGTGAAAATTTTTTTCAACATTATATATCAAACAAATTTTGTTGTCTAAAAATGATTAAAATGTGTAAACAAATAAATTCTAAGTCTTTGAACGAAAAAAAAATTCGAAAAAAAATTTATGCGGTTAGTCTCACAACTTTTGGATCAACCTAATAATAATAACCACTATTTCTCCTAATAGAACGACATGTCGGTTTATTTTTCAGTCACCCAAAAATCGAGAAAATTTTGGGTCGATCGCGAGATTTCTGGGTGAAAATCCAAATCGAAAAAGCGGAATTGGTAGAGCTTCGTGGGAGTTAAGAAAATGGAATAAACAGCTTTGGAAAATTTTTACTCTTTTCTGAGATACAGACCCTCAAAGTGGGTGTGTTCCTCTATTGGAGAATGTCCTTCTTTCTAAAGAAATAGGATATGGATTTGCAAATTTGATCTTATTTGGTGTAAATTGGCTCTATTTCGGCGCAAAAAGGTTTGGGGAGTTTGATGGGTTTCAGCATTAGTTTAAATTTCTTTATGCTCAATAACCGATGGGTTGCAGATGCAAGTCGACATCGCTGTGCCAAGATGTTAGTTGGATATGTCCACAGTGCAACCACTCAGTCGCCTTCAAGAACCATGCTAATGATGGACTAAAATCGCTGCAGTGGCTGGGGCAGTTACTGGACAGACAACCATCTGCAGCAGGCACACCATCCTAGCAATCCCTCCATGATGACTTCCTCACCCACCACCAAATCCACAAACAACCTTCCCTGAATGCTGCCGCCGCTGCCAACGCCTATCAGAATAGTAGTAGTGTTAGGACATCTTCCACTCATAGATAGATATTATTATATTTGTAGATTATAAATTAGCTTTTGGATTAGGTAAATGTTTTGTAATGTAACTCAGATCAATAAATAATTATCTATATAAAAAGCAATTTCTTTAAACCGAAGGTTGAAAAAAAAAGAAACGAATGAGAGAAGAGAACTAAAGCCAGAGCGAAGGATCAAATCAATAAATAATAAGCTACAGTATTTCCTCTGATAAGCGCCCAGCCCCAACTTTGAACATCCATATCTCAGCCGAGCGAGAATATTTTGAAAAGCTGTTCAATGTAATTTCATAACTTTCACGAGTTCTACTGACTCCACTTTTCACATTTTGAAATTTCATTCAAAAATCTTGAGATAGATCCCAAAATTTGCAGATTTTTTGGGTTTGAAAAATAAGCGCCATGGGCTCTTATTAGAGGAAATAAGATATACCAGATATACGGTAAAAAAACAACTTTTTTGATTCTTTAGAGCCCTTTAAAAACGCTGAACCCATGAACATGGATTACATACAGGGCTCTATGAGGCCAAGATTATTCACATGTAGACAGGGCCGCAATTTCGGGGGGGGGGGGGGAGTGGTGATGTCATAGGGCTAATTAGCACCCCCGCCCCCCCCCCCCCTTGCGAAAGTTCAAGTTGGAGGCCTGCATGTAGAGCTCTTATAGGATCTAGCACCACACTGAACGGAACACATTTAATAACATAAATCAATAACAGTCCACCCAAGGTATGGGTCTGCTCAGAAGAAAATATTTCTGCAATTATGCATACAGTCGAGTCTCGATTTCACGGCACCCGCACAAGTTCGTCACCGCCTACTGTCCGACAATTTTTTACCTCGTATTTTGAAGTTTTTTATGTGATTGAAAATGTGTGACTCGACAGTTTGGTCCGAAAAATACAAGGACTCCGATGTTAACGGTTGTTTTCCAAAATCTTTGCATTTCGACGTGTAGACCCGCGGTTCTAGACTGCAATGAATTTGATCTTTTCGAATACGACCGGCAAAATCGGAGTACTTGCAAATTTTCGGACCAGACTGGCAGATCACATTTCGCAAAAGACTGCAAAATACGAGGTAAGAAAAATTCGGACGGTAGGCGGTAACGTAGTTGTAGGGGTGCCGTGAAATCGAGACTCAACTGAACTGGTTTTGCAATAAAATCACCCATTAAATTCACCGCACATTAATATCTCTCGCGCTCAAATCTATGGCAAGGGCTCAAGGCTCAAGGGCCCATGATACCACTCTTTTTCACATAGAAAATGTGTTAGCACTCTAAAAGCAACCAGTTTATTCGCTACCCAGGAGCCATACATTTAAAACACAAAAAAAAAAAGATCTCAATATCATATAACTTTCAGAAGTTTATCACACAAACCATTTCGTAAATCATGTAAAGTGTCCCCTTTCCCCGACTGCAAAAAGTTCGCGGCCCTGATATTTTCATACAAATTATTAGTGTGCCCTAACTTGTTACCATCAAACACCAACCTGCGAATACACTCATATATTTTATGAAAGTTTTTATGATGGGTTAGATATTTATTGCAAAAGTATTTCTTGCCAAGTTTTTTATCCGTGAAAAATAGTTTCTTAGTTGTTTGTAGACGTTATTGCTAACCAATGTTCAAACTTAGTCCCGATATACATTTTATGTTCAGGTGCCCTGGTGATCACTGTGTTTGGCGTGAGCTAAAACTTCTGAAGGTTCGGTAAAAAAAACTTGGAGTGTAAAAATCAGGTGATGCTGAATACTGTCGGTAAGTTACATGTATAAACATACTCATCGAAATAATCAAATCCGTGACCAAATTTTGCACCAAAACTTTTTTCTTAAGGAGGGCGGGGGGGGGAGGCTGGTACATCTCTTGTCCGTATCTGGTCCCGCATGGAAACCGTTTTATTTTAAATTTAGACATATTTGGAGGTTGCCGGTTCAAATCTCTCTGGCCGCACACTTAATTTGTGCAACATTTTAATTTCGAGTTGAGTATCGAAATTATCTAAAGGCTCTTGGGAGCACAACGAAAACAGCCTTTTGTCGTCTGCGCAAGCTTTGTCGATTTCGTCGTTTAGTTCCCAGCGAGAAACTACAATTGTGTTATAAATTCTTTTAAGGAAAGGGTTTTAATGCCGGCACACAACAGAAAGTCGTATTCTAAATATGCCAGTACTTAGCAACTTTATTCTTGGGGCGAAGTAAAAAAAACTAACTGTACCCGAATTTCACCATCTTTTTTTCTAATGCATTATCGACCCCTTACCATTTTTAAATTAGAGAAGTGTGAGCCTCCAACCACATTTAAATCCAGAAAATAAAAAGCAACCCACGTTTTGCCTCCAAACCAGATCTTGGTGGAAGCCACATTTTTCATTTTCTTGCCAAAGTTGTGCAATTTTTTCAAGTACTCTGAGCCGATGTCGATAGCTATGGTTGTAATGGCTAGGCCAATGCACACATACAAGAAAGTGATTGGCAGAAAGGCAACTCTGGAAAACACACAAACCGCTCAGCTATTCATTTAAAACTTCAACATTTTTACTAATACTACCTGGCAGGAACCAATTGGCCAAAGTCAATGGCTGTGAGGCACAGCTAAAATTATCGACCCATCACCAGTTTAATATTAAAGAAGTGTAGGCGCTAGTGGAATATACTCCCCACACCCAAAAAACCTCCTCGGTTTTACCACCCAACATTTTTAAAAGTTTTACCACCTCAATAATTTAGACTTATCAATTATACTTAGCCCTTAGGCTTACGCTTCGGGCCTTAGGCTTAGGGACAACCCGTACTAATTTCATTTTTTTTAAAGTGTGGTTTTAGGAAACCCTTAAAAATTATTAGGGGGGGGGGGGGTTCTTGCAGTAGCTCTGAGGAGGGAGATAGGGTATACACCAGTAGCGTCGAAGTGTCATTTTTGGAAAAATTGACGAAAACGTCCATTTACTAAAATTTTCAAGAGAAAAAACCATTGCTGGTCAACACAAACTTACAAAGTTGAAGTAGATACCATTCAGGAAGTCCAGCTAAAACTCAAATAATTTTTTTTCAAATGCTAAGACAATCGAAAACCTGCCAAAAATATCTTGCATATTAGTGATTAAAAAGGGTAACCCAATTGGGCACCTTCACAGTTTAAATCAAGGCTGGGCTTAGCAATTTTTTTAAATGCCGTCCCACATTCCACGGAAAATCTGATACTCTAGTTATAAAAGTTAGACTGAAACCTTAATCATATCAATTACAACGCGTGTGAAATTTTTTTAAAGGGCAAGGTATTTTGGTCACAGCCTTTTTTCACTCGAACAGAGGTATGTCTGGAAATTCTAGAACTCATAAAAAACTTCGCCGTCAATTTTTTTGATCTTTCTTGTTGCATACCGTCAAAACTAAGTACAGCAACTTTCGCATATCCGTGGCACAGATGAACTACAAGTGGCACCGAATCGAAGTGACCCGGATTCTTCGATGGGTTGCAAAACATACTCAAAAAAACTAGTATGAACTTTAATTGGGTTTCGAATAAAAACGTCCTTTTTAAGATATATCTTTTAGAACCCAAATAAAAAGTTTACACTGGTCTTTGGTGTCTGGCCCAACTTGCCAACCTGAAAAAAACAGGACCCAAGCCTGCTGAACGACCGTAGAAAAAAAGCGGTAAAAGCCGAGAACCTGAATCTCGAAAATGGGGATTTTACCGATCTGTCCAAAAGATTTATGCAATCCTACCCTGTTCAAATTTTTCAAAATTGAGCTCTCTATTTCTATTTAAAAGTTAACCTCTCCATTTAGCAGAGGTAGAAGAATGGCTCCAAAACAGACATAAGCAAGGAATGTGATCAGTAACCAGATAGAGACCACCTCTATAGAGGACTCAGGAACATCTTCTCCTTTAATTGAAGCTCTCCGCAACCGTTTTCTTTCCCTGTACACTTCAAACTAAACCGCAAAAGGTTGAAAATTTTTGCTAAAAACAGTGAAACTGCTTACATTTTTTCGAGTAGCTCCTGCAAACTGGTTTAAATACTGGCCTGGAATATTTGAGATTGGGGTTTGAATGTATTTTTGAGGGGAAAAAACCTATATTAGCAATAATTATCATGGTCATTGGGATACCACATAGTCCGTAGACCACGCAAAACAAGCGTCCAGCCAGAGTCACAGGTGCTATTCTGTTGTAGCCTAAGACAGAAATAAATAGAAAACTACTAAAGTTTTTTTGCCAATCATGATGTTAATAATTTTCTGTTACGTTTGAAAAAAAACTTTGCACCTTCACTTATAGAAAGGGTTATCGAATATTCTGCTTTTTTGATTAGTCTTAAAAAATATCTGAAAATTGTATTATGATTTTTAGATAAATTTTTAAGACCCATCAGAAAGGCTTTACTGATTTTTATCATACCCCGAAACTTATCTTCACTCGGATCATTCTTGCTAAAGTCGCCGAACAGTTTTTTTGTACTGCCTTATTATGCATCGCATTCCGCGTCAAATAGTATTTATTAATAGCAAGACACCAATACCGTATTTTCTCTATTAATTACCCGGGGTGATTATTTTTCAAACCCGAAAAATCGGAAAAAAATTACTTTGATTTTGAAATTTTGGTGCTCAACCAAAATCTAAAAAGTGGAATCAACTAAGATCGTCGTGATTAAGAAAACGCAAAAAAACAGAATTGCAAAATAATTTTTTTGAGCTGAAATACAGGGTGCCTATGGGGGGTAATTAATAGAGAGGGGGTAATTATTCGAGAGGGGTAATTAATAGAAAAAATACGGTAAGCGCTCTATAAAATACCAGTTTTTGCCAAATTTGCATAAAATGTCCTTATTTCGAGCAAATGCCTTTATTTTAATAATTTTGATTTACGAGCCTCGCACAAATGCCATTCGAATTAAATTATAAAACACCATAATTTAGGCAATGACAAGGTTCCAATATATTCACGGTTATAAAAGCTGTGACAAAATTTTAGTCAAAATCAATTTTTCGAAATAAATCCTTGTCAAAATGAATTTCAATCATAATACGATACCATGAAAATAATTTTAACACGTCCAATACGGATTCGTGGACCGGTATTTTCTGACTCAGAATTTCTCTGCTAAACACGATGGTGCGGCTCTTTCTCGCTTCAAACATTGACGAAGTAGGTGAAAAAGGCTCCGGAAGGTAACAAGTTGTGGATGATTAAAATCCAGCTGGATACCCATAAGCTTTCAGGTACTGCGTCGTGATTATTATACTGCACCCACGCTCATAATACACCAAAATGTCCGCAAGGAGCTCAGCTTTCTAAGGATACCAAACATAGCCTGTTTTTTTATTTATAAACTCAATCTAAATCACCTCTTATTTGTTAGGGTAGGAATTCTCATTATGATAGATGGATAGATATAATGAGAATCCCTACTGTTTATATTTGAAGCAAGAAAGACCCGCACCATCGTGTTCAGCAGGAAATTCTGAGTCAGAAAATACCGGTCTACGAATTCGTATTGGGATTGTTAAAGAGCCATTGCCGTCTCCGACAGCGGTTGTCCCCCGCCAATTCAAAAAAATTTCCTTATCATTGAACTTCTGTACGGATTTTTTTCAGCTTGGTTTCTAGCATCACTATACCTGAAATTTAATTCTAGGTATTGTTTTGTTAGAAACCAAACTATAAAAATTCGTACGCAAGTTCAATACTTACCGGAAAATTTTTGAATTGGCGCAGGACAATCAAGAACGAGTGGCCATGGCCCTTTGACTAATTTTGATGCTACATTCTTGGCAAAACCCAACAAAAAGATTTTTCTATAACAAACTAATATTTATGACAGTATTCCTTCGTGGGAATGTGGTCGACTTCACATTGAAGTTAAAGAGGGGGGGGGACACTTGGGGATTGAGAAATGGGTTTGTCAACCTGATAAAAAACCCATTGATGGGTTGCAAAAAGATTTTATATACTAAATTATTCATGTGATTTTATGATGAGTTCCACTACATTATTCGACAATATTTAGTGAAACCCATCATGAAATCACATAAATAATTTTATATTTAAAATTTTTGCAACCCGTCAATGAGTTTTTCCTTAGGCTGACAAACCCATTTCTCAACTCCCCAAGTGTCCTCTCCCCCTTTAAAGGAGCATGCTTTCCTGTTGATAAGTCAATTGTTGAAAATTTGAATTCCCGGGACAAAAATCCTACACTATGGTTTTGGCACGAATTGTTTTTTGAATGCAAGCATTTTTTATTTCAAATATTCTTTTTGAATACTTTAATTACGTCAAACCCAGCGATTGTGGGTAAAGCAAAAAGTATGAGTACTCACTGAACCCATAGCAATTAGCCGGATGGGATCACGAGGTTGAGCATGAGTCAGACCTCTTCGGAGTGTCGTCGACTTCGAGTTTTGGATTTGCTGAGCACTTTGGCTTGGCCTTACAAATTTTTCGAGCTGATAAGTGGGTAAGCCTTTGATTTGGCTCTGGAATTGTTTTTGGTCAAATTGGTAGGTAAGATCAATTTCAACGGACGCAGATTCAGGTAGAGATTTTGGCATTAGGGCAGAATTTTCTAAAAATCTCGCCTTAGCATTTACAAATCGTCACACTGGCGAAATCGCTAACTTCCATAAAAAATACCGAGAAAATTCAAGAAGTAGGTAGTGGTACAGTGGTATTTCATTTTCTACAGCTTTTCCGTTTCATGCTGTGAACATTTTCACGCAGGGTGAAGGCCGAGCCAAAGGTTCAGCAAATCCAAAACTCGAAGTCGACGACACTCCGGAGAGGTCTGACTCATGCTCAACTTCGGAATCCGATCCGGCTAATTGCTATAGGTTCAGTGAGTACTAATACTTTTTGCTGTACCCAGAATCGCTGGGTTTGACTTAATTAAAGTATTCAAAAAGAATATTTGAAATAAAAAATGCTTGCATTCAAAAAACAATTCGTGCCAAAACCATAGTGTAGGATTTTGTCCCCGGGGATTCAAATTTCAACAATTGACTTATCAACAGGAAAGCATGCTCCTTTAAATCTCTGCCGTGCCTAATAGGGCAGACTAGAGGTCCGGTCGATACGATATATCGTATCGTTATATCGTATCGATCGTTCTAAAATATGGCCGAAAATATCGTATCGTTATATCGATCGTTGTGAACGAAAAATATCGTTTATCGGGTAACACTTTACTTGGACCCCCCACGGCTGACCCACTTTCGAGGTGAATTTTTAAAAACCGATTGCATATTCGTGTTTCTCGACCCGGATTTTTACGGGAAGAGATCATCAGATTCTGTGAAAGTGAAAAAAAATTTTTTGGGATTTGCCTTGGTCCCCCAAGGTAAAACTTTAGAAAATTTTGAAAAAAAAATATTTTTTAAATTGGCGCCTTTTGAATTTTAAAGGGATTAAGGGCTGTACTGGGAGATGAAGGGAATAAAAAGGGGCCACTTTTATGGCAGAACAATAGAAAAGTAAATATATGTATTCTTCGACTGCCTCACCATGTTTTTCAACTGGGCCGTGGCAAAAAGAGACTCTATACGCATTTTTGATCAAGAGTACTTCTCGGAATCATATCTAAGGTAAGTGAGTGCGCGTATCTCTAACTCTCAAGCCCCCTGCGCCCCCTTCGGGGGCGCAGGGGGCTTGGGGGCTTGGAGTTGAGATGCGCACACCCACATACCTTAGACACAAATCACTCGAAAGTGACTCTGGATGCATGAAAAAGCATGCATACCAGAGTTTATTCATGCGGTAAGCCCAGTATTCAAAACTATGTTCAACATCTTCTTGTTAGGGGCCCTCTATGATTAGTGGCCCCTTTTATTCCCTTTCCCTCCCTTTACAGCCCTTAATCCCTTTAAAATACAAAAGGCGCCAATTTAAAAAATTTTTTTTTTTCAAAATTTTCTAAAATTTTACCTTGTGGGAGCAAGGCAAATCCCAAAAAAAATTTTTCACTTTCACAGAATCTGATGATCATTTCCCGTAAAAATCCGGGTCGAGAAACACGAATATGCAATCGGTTTTTAAAAATTCACCTCGAAAGTGGGTTAGCCGTGGGGGGGGCCAAGTAAAGTCTAGCCGTTTATCGTATCGTTCACATGAAAAATACCCGTTTTTCAAATTTGTAAGATTTTTTTTAGATTTTTTGTCATGTTCATAAATGCAAATATTTCGCAACCCACTAAAAAGTTTTAGCCAATTTAGACTAGTCACAGAGAGTTAAGATTGGTTCAGCCGAACGCCCGATGAAACCTAAAAAAGGTTGAATATTTTTTTTGCCCGCATCTGGCTTTTTTTCTGCCCGCTTTCAGCTTCTTCTTACCCGCTTTTTCGATTTCATATTATGAATGATTTTAAATCTTTTTAAAAGCCAAAAGCGGGCCCTTAAAGGAGCATGCTTTCCTGTTGATAAGTCAATTGTTGATATTTGAATTCCCGGAGACAGAATCCTACACTATGGTTTTGGCACGAATTGTTTTTTGAATGAAAGCATTTTTCATTTCAAATATTCTTTTTGAATTTTTTAATAACGTCAAACCCAGCGATTGTGGGTACAGCAAAAAGTATGAGTACTCACTGAACCTATAGCAATTAGCCGGATTGGATTCCGAAGTTGAGCATGAGGCAGACCTCTTAGAAGTGTTGGCGACTTCGAGTTTTGGATTTGCTGAGCCTTTGGCTAGGCTTTCGATCTGTGCGTGAATGTTTACTGTGTAAAACACAAATGCCGGAGCTAGTCAAATACCACTGTTCATACCGACTCTTCTTGAATTTTCACGGTATTTTTTATGGAAGTTGGTGATTTTGCCAGTGTGGCGATTTCTCAATGCTAAGGCGAGAGTTTTAAAAAATTCTGCCCTAATACCAAAATTTCTACCTGAATCTGTGTCCGTTGAGATTGATCTTACCCACTAATTAGACCAAAAACAATTCTAAAGTCAACCATAGGTTTACCTACTGAGAGACCGAAAAAATTTGTAAGACCGAGCCAAAGGCTCAGCAAATCCAAAACTCGAAGTCGACCATACTCCTAAGAGGTCTGCCTCACGCTCAACCCCGGGATCCGATCCGGCTAAAAGCTACAGGTTCAGTGAGTACTCATACTTTTTGCTGTACCCACAATCGCTGGGTTTGACGTAATTAAAGAATTTAAATGAATATTTGAAATAAAAAATGCTTGCATTCAAAAACAATTCGTGCCAAAACCATAGTGTAGGATTTTGAAGGCACATTTGGTAAATTTTTTTTGGTAAAGGCACATGTAGTAAGAAAACTTTTTGGTAAAGCACTTTCTCGGTGGACATTTTTGGGTGGTACACCTTTTGGTCATAGAGTTATTGTTTTCGGCCATAGATTTTATTTCGGCGCGGAGTTTTTGGAGGGCATAGACGTTTCTCGAAACCATATAAAAGCACCTTATGCTCCCGAACCCTGTTAAGCACGTAGTGACCAGGACATGAATCGAGGTCCTCTACTCAGGACTGATTGCATCCAGAGGGGTTGGAATCAGCAACCTCGGTGATGAGTGTATGGACATCTACACCACTCAAACACTCAAAATCATGATAAAAAAAAAATAAGGTATGCGGTCAGGTGGATTCGAACCAGCAAGCTCTACATCACCACTTATAATCGCTCAGAACTCCATCCAGAGGGACGAACCAAACCAAGTGGTCGTCCACTTGGATCAAAATTTTTTTTCACGTTTTTGGGTTCCAAAACAATTTTTCTGCACTGATTCGAGTATGCTGAAGATGGTTTGATAGTGGTAAAATCAGGTTTTTCCAAGAAAATTTTAAGTTATTGCTAATTGTTGATTTATCAAAATCAATCGTTAGTAATAACTCAAAAATTTCTCGGTAAAACGTGATTTTACCACTGTCAAACCATGTTCAGGATGCTCGAATTAGTGCAGAAAAAATGTTTTGGAACCCGAAAACGTGAAAAAAGAATTTTTGCTTTTACTAATTTACTATTTTATCTAATTTACTAATTTACTACTAATAGTGATAACATTAGTGGTCTTTATCAGCTCTCAGTGCCCTTGTCAAAGCATCTTCAACCAGATGGGCGTAGATGGCCAGATGGCCAGATGGGCCCACTGGGCACAGCAAAAAGTATGAGTACTCACTGAACCCTTAGCATTTAGCCGGATCGGATCCCTAGGTTGAGCATAAGTCAGACCTCTTCGGAGTGTCGTCGACTTCGAGTTTTGGATTTGCTGAGCACTTTGGCTTGGCCTTACAAATTTTTCGAGCTGATAAGTGGGTAAGCCTTTGATTTGGCTCTGGAATTGTTTTTGGTCAAATTGGTAGGTAAGATCAATTTCAACGGACGCAGATTCAGGTAGAGATTTTGGCATTAGGGCAGAATTTTCTAAAAATCTCGCCTTAGCATTTACAAATCGTCACACTGGCGAAATCGCTAACTTCCATAAAAAATACCGAGAAAATTCAAGAAGTAGGTAGTGGTACAGTGGTATTTCATTTTCTACAGCATTTCCGTTTCATGCTGTGAACATTTTCACGCAGGGTGAAGGCCGAGCCAAAGGTTCAGCAAATCCAAAACTCGAAGTCGACGACACTCCGGAGAGGTCTGACTCATGCTCAACCCGGGATCCGATCCGGCTAATTGCTATAGGTTCAGTGAGTACTAATACTTTTTGCTGTACCCAGAATCGCTGGGTTTGACTTAATTAAAGTATTCAAAAAGAATATTTGAAATAAAAAATGCTTGCATTCAAAAAACAATTCGTGCCAAAACCATAGTGTAGGATTTTGTCCCGGGGATTCAAATTTCAACAATTGACTTATCAACAGGAAAGCATGCTCCTTTAAATCTCTGCCGTGCCTAATAGGGCAGACTAGAGGTCCGGTCGATACGATATATCGTATCGTTATATCGTATCGATCGTTCTAAAATATGGCCGAAAATATCGTATCGTTATATCGATCGTTGTGAACGAAAAATATCGTTTATCGTATCGTTCACATGAAAAATACCCGTTTTTCAAATTTGTAAGATTTTTTTTTAAATTGCGCTGTGGCAATTCAACTTCGGTGTTTTTTTTTTGCTTTCTTGCCGACTTTTTTACCATTTTTTCTGTTTCACTTGAATTTATGAATACTAGATTTGTTGATTGTAATGTCTATGAGTTAAATAAATGCCTTGAAAAAATTTCGTGAAATATCGCGATATATCGTTGGCGAAAAAATATCGTATCGTTATATCGATCGGTCTAAAGTTTGCCAGAAAATATCGTATCGTTATATCGGTAAAAGGCAAAAACGATTCTCTAGGGCAGACCAGCGTGTGCACTGAAATTAAGGCAATGACCAGAATTTTTTTCTATCATCACTGTTATCATCACTGTTTTTTAAAAGCGTTCTACCTCATCCGACGAAAGTTTTCGGCCGATTTATTAAAAGCAGCGCAAGTTCATGAATATCAGATATGGGTTGAAATGGTAAAAGTACGATTCGAGACAAATTCGATTCGAGACGGTCGATTCGAGACAGGTACGATTCGAGACGGTCGATTCGAGATAGGTACGATCCGAGACGGTCGATCGAGATAGGTACGATTCGAGACGGTCGATTCGAGATGGGTACGATTAGAGACGGTCGATTCGAGACAGTTTTTCAAAAAATTCAAATTGATAATAATAAAAAGTCATGCGAACATAGCGGATGTATATTTTCGTACCAAATTTTCGTTTTACACATTGATTCGGGTTTTTTATGAATTCTAGATGATTTTCAGTAAGTCAATTTAGAAGATGGCGAGCCTAAAATTTATGCACTCAAAGCGAATCGGAAACAAAAGAATGGCTATAACTCACTGTCCAGCTGACGGAATCAAATGCTACACTTGGTCAAGTTACACAGGATCTCGGTCAATCAGAAAAGATGGAGTCAAGTTGTTTAATTATGTCTGCTCCGAGTGTCGCTCAATGAGAGAAAAAAGCTAGTATTCAAGTCACAAAAGCTTCCGACCATGAAAGCAGACGAAGTCACAAGCAAGTGGATTGATAGTGTTCCAAACCATCCTCATTTTAGGAAGGTCGAAAATCCAGTGAGGTAATGATTAATTAATTGACAAGGTAATCACGCACGAAGAAATAAGATCAGAAAACGTACAGAAAAATGCGGAGAAAGAGTAATTTTTTAACTTCCCAAATTATAACCCGCTACAGTCGCCTCTCGCTATAAAGTTCGTTCCCACCTAAGGTCCGACACTTTTTTCAACCCAATTTCTGTTTTTACAGTATGGTCGGAAATATCGTAAGGATTCCGATTTTACCGATCGTTTTTTGAAAAGAAAAAAAATTTGGGTTAAAAAAGCAAACATTCGATATAACGGCACCCCTTTTTGAAAAAGGGGTGCCGTTATATCGAATGTTTGCTTTTTTAATGATGAAATTGCAGGATTTTTTAAAAACGATCGGCAAAATCGAAATCCCACGATATTTCCGACCAGACTGAGAAAACAGAACTGGCAAAATTGTTTAGAAATTGGTTTAAAAAGTGTCGGACCCTAGGTGGGAACAAACTATTGGGGTGCCGTTATAGCGAGAGGCGACGGTATTCATATTTATCAACTTTTGTAGTTCACTACGCTTTTGTTGCAGATGGTGAAACATATATCGAATATGCGCATTTTGATTGTGAACCAGCCGCTTATCAGCATTTCCAGCAAAAGTTTGACAAGCCAGAGGAAGAATATCTAGAAGATCCAGCAAAAATTGATATTTTTTGGTAATTTTCTCCTTGTTGTTCGTTGTAAATTGTTATTTGTCTGAATAAAAGATCACGAAAAATTGAGAATTTATCTTACGCATTTTCATGTGAAAATAGGTGGCCAGAGCGCTAACTAAGTTCTGTGTTGTATGAACATGTACATAGAAAGCTGGTCTAGGTGTTTTGATAAAAATTGCAAATTTTTTGAAAAACTGTCTCGAATCGACCGTCTCGAATTGTACCTATCTCGAATCGACCGTCTCGAATCGTACCTGTCTCGAATCGACCGTCTCGAATCGTACCTGTCTCGAATCGACCGTCTCGAATCGTACCTGTCTCGAATCGACCGTCTCGAATCAGATTTGTCTCGAATCGACCCTTGTCCGTTGAAATGAGTGAAAACATGGGCGAATTTTTAAAGTGGCTGCTCCACACTTTAATTTGCAGTGTAACGCGTTGGTAAGCCCCTTTTAACAAAAAAAATGGAGTGGTTTCAAGTAGTCATTTACATGCAATGACCCACCAAGTGTAGTGACAATACCAAAACCATAGAGTGTGGCTGTCACAAAACTCCACTGAGAGCGCACATCCACTTCGGTCTGGAAACACCTGACAATATCGTCCACAGAAGCTCCGGATGCAGCAGCAGCAGCTGTTCCACTCGAAGAGTTTGCTCTTGAACTTTTGTTGGTATTGCCTTCAAACACCTAAATATTATTTTTACTTTCAGTTTGTCGAAATTTGTATTTTGTCAAGGTAAATAAGATAATACTACAATATGTTTTTGGTTAGGAAAAAACATTTTTTGAGAAAAAATCTCACCAAAAATCTAATCTCAAATCAAATCTCACCGAAGATAAAGCAACCTCATCTTGGTCTCTCCAGGCAAAAAGTCAAATTTTGGACTTCCTTTTTTTGAGGCAAATATCCTTTTTGAGTCAAATTCGCTTTTTCGCTCAAATATTTATGGTTCAAAAAGACATTTTTGACGCAAATCGGCTTTTTGGTGCATTTTTAGTTGTGATTTTGCATTCCCTTTTCTATTTTTAATACATAAAGTAAGTTTTTTTTGGACCAAACTGGGTTTCGGGAAGTTTAATAAAAGGCAAAGCAAACTTAAGTTTTTTTCCCCAGAAATTTTTTTTTTGAATCAAAAGTATTTGACCCCAAAAAAGTCTTCTTGAAATAAAAACAATTTTTCTCTAAAATTTTGGTCAAATAATTTTTTCCTGAACACTTAAAAACATCTTTTATCTATTAGCGATGAGGTAAGATTAAAAAGTGCTTAACACACACTTTTGGGAGGACTCGGTAAAATGAATATCTGTCCAAATTTTCTCTCAAAAAAATTAGGAGGTGGACCAAGGCAAAATTAGCGATTCACCCTATTTGACAAATGTCAAAATAAGGGTGAAACGTAAATGCACCGGAATTCGGAAGTTCAATGAGCTGGGCTTTCAGTCTGAATCTTGAAATAAATTTAATATGTTCTTAACGCAGGTGTCGCTTTCCCCTTCGAAATTTAACACTTTTATAATCTTTTAAAAGCTTTTCTAATACAGTAATTGTGTTTAATATCATCTCTCCTATTTTGACTAATAGATTGACTGCAAACCAAAGCGGCCAACCTTGGTGACACAGTCGAGTTTATCGCGGAAGTCTCTTTTGTTCTGCTGCACCACCTAAACCTTGGCGAATGTAGACAGCTAGACTTCCTTGCCCCCAAATCAATACCTACCGCATCTGCCTCCAACTCGTTAAACACCACGCCGCCAGGAATGCATAAATAAACACTAGGAAGAGCAAACTGCAATGGAGGGTGAATGGCTTCACTTGCTAAAAAATGGAAATAGATTACTAGATTATCACTATTATTTACATATCTTTTACACTAAAAATAAGAATTTACAATTTTTAACTTTAAAGGAAGGGGAAAAGCTACTTAGATTTGAAAAAGTGGCCACGGCGGCGCAGTGCGAAAGCGTTTGTGGTTTTGGCCCAAAATGGTGTTGCAGGTTTGGCCCCACGTGGCGGCATGCTATTTATTTTGGCTTGTTTGACCAGTTATAGGGATGATTTGGGTCACTGATTCCGAATCTGGCGTCAAAAAAGTCTAATCAACTCTGAAACTGATCAAACAAGCCAGAATAAATAGCACGCCACCACGTGGGATTGAACCTTCAACACCATTTTGGGCCGAAAAACACGAACGCTACGCACTGCGCCACCGAGGCTACTTTAACTCAAACCTAAGTAGCTTTTCCCCTCTTTTAAACGATTCTGAATTGATTCTGTAATTAAGTAACCCCTCTAGTTCGTTCCCGCATAGGTTTCGAGAAAGACCGAAAATTTTGAAATGCACAGCACTGGTTTAAATAGATTTACTTGGTCGAAAAGGTTGCTTTACCAAAGAGACGAAAATCGTTAGATTTTGAAAATCTCCTACATTATTTGAGGCCTTGTTGGAAATCTAGGATTTAGAGCTACACGTTCATACTTCAGCGAAAAGAAAGGGTATATATGTGTTCGTCGCCCCCGAAAAAAAATTGTCCTATTTATTATTTGAATTATTTAGAAAAAAATTATACGAAATTTAAAAAATTTCTGAAAAAAAATCAACAGGGGTGACCAAGGTAAAAATTTTTCCTCGAACACATATAGAGCCAGCAAGAGTGACAAATCAAAAAGAGTTTTTCTAGGCAAATTTTATTAGTTACTAGAAAAAAGCTCCCTTTCAGATTTCAAGTAGCAAATTAGTTCAAATTTCAAGCTCGTATGAAGAAAAAAATTATTTTCTTTCGAAATCAGCCACATTTTTGGCCCACCCAAAAATAAACTCTAAACTAAACCTTTATAGTATTCGTAAATACCTCGTAAGGAGCACTGAATTGAAAGCGTGGGCGAAGCATTTGCCTCCAATTACTCCTACTTTTTTGGTTCCGCCGGAATAATCTACTCAGGTTTTTACGGGGTGTCAAAGCAAGTGACTTAAAGAAGACCTGAGTAACCCAAGAAGTCTTGTTAAAAGTTTTGAAGGGTCGCCTAATCATATTTTGCCCTTTCCTTCTATTAATTTGTATGGACGCAGCTGCTGCTGCTGGACCGACTGAAAGAGCCAAAGGAGGACAAAAGGAAGTCGGTCACAAACAATTACACTCTTAATTAAAATAGCGGAAACACACTGCAGGCAGATATTCTGGCACACCAGTTTTTACTGCGTTTTTTGAGATCTATATTTGGGGCAACTCAGTGTTTAAAAATAGGTTTTTGCTCCTTACTAGCTTTTTCTACAAAAAGTTAAAATTTGGAGGGAAAAATTGCTTGAAAGAAAAATTTGATTTTTTGAAATTAACATTTCACTAATAAAAACCGAACTTTTTAAAATTTTAAAATGAATTGCAACATGATCTTAACATTTTCATTCTTTGAATGCTTCTCTTGAGCAAATTACCACTCATCTTGTAGCCAGTGAGTTAGCTACAAAATGAAAGGTAACTTGCCTAGGAGAAGTACTCAAAAAGTGAGTGAAAAACACAATGCCACAAACACGTTTTTTGAATTTAGGGGGGGGGGGGAGCGGTGGTCTACAATAAGAGAAAACACCGTTTTTTATAACCTAGAGTTAGGGCAAATAGCAAACCCTTTTAAATTCAATCAAATTCAATCTGGATTCAAAATCTCACAAAAATATAAATGAAATAAAGAGTATTTTTCTCTAACCTTCTGTGAATTATTTCAAACCCAGCCAGCAGTAGAGTGAGTATTTGTACTTGATGTCAAAATTTTTAATGTTATACATCTCTGGTCCCTCTGCATTTGAGCGAGAAAATCTTTCGCCTTTTACTAAAGATTTCCGTGCAGAGGGGCGCTTATGAGTAAGCAATTTTTGGAATCCTTTCCCGCAAGGGAAGGGCCAAAATTTGAACGGTTGATCACATTGGTCAAGTGTTTAAAGTGCGCGCTTCTGGCTTTTTTCTGCCGCTTTTCTGAAAATGATCACAAATAACCCCAATTTGTGATCATTTTTGTATTCTGAGCGGCCCCAGTATAGAGACAGTATAAGGAATCCAATATTTTTCTAGAATTTCAAAAATGCTTTTAGCTGTCTAGTTTTGGCCACTTTGCAGAATTTGGGTAAAAAATTCTCTTGGATGCAATAAATGGTCACATCCCAGCAGCCAAGAATTTTTTTGAAATTGTGTAAATAAATTCGGATTCCTTAGGAAATTGTGTGTACTGGTGCGGCTCAGAATAAAAAATTATTACATGTTGGTGTTATTTTTGATCATTTTCAAAAAAGCGGGCAGAAAGAAGCAAAAACGGGCAGAAAAAGCCAGAAGCGAACAAAAAAAATTATCCGATCCTATTAAAAGGAAGTGGGAACTCGATTTGCCGGTAATTCTTAAGGCTTAAAATAACTCGTTGGTTCAACCGCGCTTGTCGCATTGTGTTATTTTGGTTCCTTGACCGATTTCTAGGGGTAAATTGACAACAGCTGAAAAAGACATTCGAATACAACTTCGTGAAAATAGAAAAAGTGTCCCAGCACATACTTTAAGAAATGTACTAAATTATTGTTTTGATTTGCTAAATAGTCTTACCTTTTTGTGGCATATTTTCTGCTATTTTGAATGTTTCACCATGTTTTCAACATAAACCGTGGCAAAAAAAGTCTCCGTATGCGTTTTTCGAGTCTGATCAAAAGATCAGACTCTTACTTGTATTTATTTTATCTCACATGACGTGGAGTTGCGATTCGCACATACTCTTTCCTCAGTCTTAAATCAATTACAGTGGTATTAGATGCATGATTATTGGTCAAAGAACGGGAACAACTAGAGTGACGACAAGCAGAGTCAAGCAATCGATCTATTTTGGGAACGATAACCTACCACTGAGCCAATCATCAAAGAAAATTTCATGTCAGTCAAGTTGCAGAACCATTCATAATTTTGGCCCTTCCCTTGCGGGAAAGGCTTCCAAAATTGCTTACACATAAGCGCCCCTCTGCACGGAAATCTTTAGTAAAAGGCGAAAGATTTTCTCGCTCAAATGCAGAGGGACCAGAGATATCGAGGCCATGAAATTGAAGATATAATACAAATACCTGCTCTGCTACTTGCTGGGTTTGTGGTATGGACAGAGTGTTAGTGTGCACATACTCTTTCTCCTCATTCAAACTATGTAAATTGTCATTTAAAGGAAGAGGCGTTTTTAATTGGTGAATCAACAATCACTTTCCGCATTTTAGTATCTTTTTTTTAATCCCCTCAGCCTTCAAAAATATTATCGACGAGATTCCCTAATTTCTCAGTACAGGGTGTCCCAGAAAAAAACCCTACCCTTCAAGGGCACCGTAGGACCATTTTAATTTTCAATTTTCTGTGCACGATATGTCATCTTGTAGCCCTGGAAATTTCTAGCGAATGGTATATCAACATTCACTAAGTGACAATGGCAGAACAAATCAACACAACAAATAAAAAAAACCGGATTTTCGATCCTCGGATTTTCTGTTTTGTCAAATTGACTCGTGGTCAGAAAAATTTGATAAAGTTTCATTTGCTGTGATAACATTATTGCACTTTGTCGTAGCGCAGATCAAGCGCTACAAAACCCAATTTGCAGAATATTTTCTGAAAATATAAATGTTGAGTTATGACTTTTTGAAAAAACCACAAATATCCAAAAATCAATTTTTCTTAATTTTTTCGAATTTCAGTCGTTTTTTAATGGTTTTGCTGTTTTCATGAGACCATATCTCAACATTTAAATTTACAAAAAAAATTCTGTAAAAGGGCTTTATAGCTTCTGATCTGCGCTACAATATGAATGCATGAAAAAATTACAGCGCAAAACACTAGATCGAAATTTTGACCAGTTAAGGCGACAAAAGTGCTTGTCAAATTTTGTGAAATGACTTTATTTGTGTTAAGAGCCGGATGCTGATTTTTTGAAATAATCCGGGAAATTTTTATATACCAATAGAAAGAGAAAAGAAAGGGCTACAAAATCATGTGTTTGAAATATTTTTGCAAGATAAATTTGATACTGATATTCGACCTAAAAGTACGTCAATAATTTTTTAAGTCAACAAAAACTGAAAATCCGGGGATTGAAAATTACCTCTTACAATTACCTCTTGAATTTTTATGGACAAAGACACTGTGATAGCCAAAAAATTCGTGCAACGAAGCGTTTATATATAAAAACATTACAGTTTGACTTGACAACCAGAATGTTCTACACAAGCTCTTCCCTATTAAAAATTTTCCGGTGATTTACCCAACAATAGAATTTTGGTAAACTTATTTCACCCGAACCCACCTGGATAGTATTTGAAGAAAACAGTCGGTGAATTATTTGAGTGAATCCTAGCAGTACAAGCATTTCTCTCTTGGTTAAATTGACATCCAAATGAATTAAGGTGAAATAGCACAAATAAGAAGTCCAGTGGAGGGGCTGAAATATATCACAAATTTGTTTTTATTGACAATCGAAATTGCAAACAGACACAAGTTTGAGAACAGTGATCAATACTCGTTTTAGCAGGACCTCAAAAGTGTTTCACAAATTTAAAAATTTTTAAAAAAAAATGTTTGATTAGGAAAAGAGACAATCTAAGCTTGTTTTTTACTCGCCCAGGAAAGAATGGTCTCATTGAATAGTTTTGAAACATCACAAGAAACAAGAAATTTTTCAAATTTCAAATTGACAAAGGTTTTTTGAATGCTTTTTCGTACTAACTTGTTTGGTTATGGGATCTTAAATAAAAATCCAAAAGCCATACAATAAAACCAAACTCTGGTAAGCTAGTTAAGAAAGATCGACCCTAGTATAGAATACCACCCCCCCTAAAATGTTTCCTTTTAAAACTTTAGTAAAGACTACCCAAATTTATGTCCCAGACCCCAGAAAATATGCGTAAACTCTTTATTAGTCACAACTTCCGTACGCTGGCCTACCCCAAGCCTAAGGGCTAAGCCTAAACTTGTTGTTTGCAAGGGTAGCTACAGCAATTTTAAAAGGTCGGATTTTTTTAGGGGGTGGGGTATTCTGTACTAGCGCCGAAAAATCTTGCGAGCTTCCCTTGTCATCTTACCGCATATCCTGTATTAAAAGAGAGACTGGTGAATTATTTGAGTCAATTCTAGTAATCACCTGCTTGTTCAAAATCGTGCTTTATTTTTTGTTGTTTCAATTGAACTTTTTTGTGAGATTTTTCTCAAGAATGTCACCACTTATTTTGTAGCTCATCTCACTAACTACAAAATGTGTGGTTGTTTGCCTGGGAGTATTTTTTTTTTCAAAAAATGGGTCAAAACACACAATTCCGTCTCTCCAATGTTATGCAATGACATCGGGGTTCGGCCAATGGGGGTCGAACAACCAAAAGTACTGCTGGGATTACGTAAATAAGGGGTTTAAGTTAATAAGAAGCTACATCAGTCCGGCTTTTAGACTGTAAAATTTAATTGTAACGGAAAAAGTATTAGAAAATGCTGAAATGGAAATTGTTTATTGACAGCCTTTCGGTCAATTACTGTCATTTCACTGGTCAATTAACCCAGCTTTTATTTCACCGGTGAATTAGACTACCCTAGAGCTGGCCGTTTAATGCAGGATATACGGTAAGCGCGCCTAACCCAATGGCAAAAATAGGGTGACCAAGGCAATCTCAGGGTTCTAATACTAACAGCAGACTTACTGCAATTTGAAAAAAAAAATGTTGATAACTCGGCAGTCTCTTCAAACACAGTTTATTATTAAGGCAATGAGTATAGCTTGAAACAACAAACAGTAGTATCATAGCATGACTACTTCAAATTAGTTTGTAAGAGAGCCAAGTAAACGAGCGAAATTTTGTTTTCCACAGGATTAATGCTCTTTTGAAGGCGCAGAAAGCACTAGTCGGGGATACACTCACACACTCACTCCCCACACACTAAATAAGCGAAGAATATGGCACATCTGGTCCGCAAATGAGAATGCCTCTCTCTTTTCCCCAAACAATTTATAGACAAATAAAATTTGGGCACATTAAAAAGCGATTTTCACCACTTTTAGAAGCACTTCAAGATACTATGGCTGATGAAGACTGCATTTTTGGAGAAAATGCAACATAAAAATGTGGCGTTTGAAATTTTCAAATAGGATTTTAGTGTTTGCAGGCAAACCATTCTAAGTTCTGAAAAAACTTTGGCGAGCAGCCAAATTAACCGATGACTTGCTGATGGGTGCCACAATAACTTCGATTGTGAAAACCATTACAACATACATAAATAACAAGTTTTGCTAACTAACGACTTTCTGATAGGTTTCACAATATTTTGGTAATCAAAACTACAATAAAATATACAAAACAAAGAAATCTGGCGCTACTGGAATATATAAACCGACCCTTCGTCCCCCAACCATTCAGGCTTAGGCCCTTGAGTCTTGGGATTAGGCTAAGATCCTAGCAGGGCCTATTAATATCAGCTTTTTCAAAAAAGCATGGTTTTAAGTATCCCTCAAAACTATCGGAAGGGGGGTGGTTGGAGGTGAGAGTATATATTCAAGTAGCTTTTGGAGGAAGCGCTTATATTCCAGTAGCATCAAAAATCGTATCCTTCAAAAATCTAGTCTTCGTTTAATTTGAGTTATCTTTTATCACCCAAATTTTCCCGGCGATCTAAAGATCCTTACACGGGAAGCGCATGACCTCCGGGTGGTCTATTTAAAACCCGATATATCATTCGATAGCGCTTGAAAAATTATTTTTTTTCATAAATATTCAATGTAAATCCCTCGAGAATTTTTTAAATTTGCGATGTTTTGAAAAGATCTTTTTGGTTTCAAAATATATCAACAACACATAAATAAAAGATTATTAACAGCAAACAAACTTTCGGCTTTTGGACCTTTCCAAAAATAGTTCTGTATCCAAAGCTAACTTTAGAAACAAAAATTAATATTGTAAGACCAATTAAGGGCAGTGACAGCGAAAAGTAGTAAGAACTGGATTATTATGCTAATACAATTTGGTTTTTTTAACAAGGAGAAGACAAAAAAGAAGAATATTTTTGCTTTTTTTTCTAAGCCAGGCTAGAACACTAATAATTTCTATGAGAGATGCTTATTTTGAGTCGCCCTAGCTGCACAACAGCTGACCCTTGAAAAGCCAGAGAATATAATCTCAGACTGCAAACTAGAAAGAGTGGGGATTTAGGCTGGTCGAACAGGCCAGTCTCAAATGTCAATTACACGCTCAACTAATATGTCACATTTTTTGCTTTTTTTGCTCTAATTTTTCGAAATAATTTGAACTATTAAACTGTCAATTTTTAAACTAGGTGATTTTTTGCAATTTTTCGTTGAAAACATGTTTACTTGAAATTTTTATTGACAAAGGGTTTTATTGTTTTTCAGTCATGGAAAAAATTGAGCAAAACGTTTTTTCTATGCCTTAATCCGCCACGCTTTTTTTTCGTTCAAATTTTGAAGAAAATAATTTTGACAGGTGGGCAAGGCATATAAATATGCGGTCTTATATGTGTTCATGCCAACGTTGAAATAAATAAGCCTTGGTTCATTCATGTTGTTTTAAAAAGTAATTTTTGCGGTGGTCCTATAATTTTCCAAAAATAACCTAATTCTTTTTCTACAGTGCCTATGATATTTTTAAAACCTTTTCGAAATTTATTTCTCTTCACAATAAAAATATCATTAAAGGACCATAGTCATCACCGACAATGAGAATTTCAAATGTTTGAATTCGCGCGGGACATTTCTCTTTCGTCTCGCACTGTACTCTTTTGACTTGCTTCGAATGACTCAAAAGAGTACACTGAAAGACGAAAGAGAACTGTCCCGCGCGAATTCAAACATTTGAAATTCTCGTTGTCAGCGACCGCTATGGTTCTTTAAAGCAGGGCTTCCGAACGTTCTTTATTATAAGATTTGTTTTTGGGACCTCAAATCTTTAGAAATTTTGAGATCTCACGTCGAAATTTTAAAACCCTACAAGCACTGGATAAAATGACACTTTTTGACCAAATGTTCTTTATTTTTAAATTTTGATTTGGAAGCCCTGCTTTAAGGTGGCGTAGCTGCGTTTGGCCCTTTTTGTGACATTTTTGGCGTTCTGCTCTATGTTACGTTTTAACCACTTGAGGCCTTATTTTTTAACTTAGGCTTTAGGCTTAGGTAAGCCAGCGCATGTTAGCTGGGACTGAAAAATGTCTCACGAATTCCAAAATTGCTTCAAAATAAAGCCTAGGTGGCTAAAATATAACATACGGCAGAACGCCGAAAATGTCACAAAAGGAGCCAAACGCCTACGCATCCCATTTAAGGCAAGATGACTCAAATTCATTTTGGAACCTGTGATGGGACCTTGGTAAAAAAAAAGTGTGAGCGAAATTGTTTTAAATTAAAGAAGAAAGGCCGTAGAAAAATTAGTAAGCTATTAATGAATAAATTTATGAGTGCTTGAAACTGTTCAGTTTACTGTTCAAAAAAGTTATTTCATATGAAAAAAAATAATAATACAGGGTGGCGCATCATAAACCAGCCATCAAATTTTGGGCATAACTTTTCAATGTTTTAACATTTTGTCAAAACTTTTTTTATTCGAAATTTTGTCAAGCATTTTCATCATCTTAACTGGTCAAACGTTCAATTTGGGATCCAGCAATTATATTTATTTCTTCTTTTCTTCTCTTCTTGCAATTATATTTATTTCTTCTTATTTCCGTATTTCTTCTAATAAGCGGGCAGTCTCTATTAAACGGGCACCCTCGACTTTGAAGGCGTATATCTCAGGCCAGAGTGAATATTTTGCAAAGCTGTTCAATGCATTTTCTTAACTCCCACGAGCTCTACCGATTCCACTTTTCAGATTTTAGTTGAGCACCTAAAAATATCGAGATCGAATTCAAAATTTTCTGATTTTCGGATGATTGAAAAATAAACGGGCATGCTCGCTTATTAGAAGAAATACGGTATACAGAATAATTTTTTAAGATTTCAGTGTTGAGATATTATCTTTTGAAAAAAATAAATTTTTCAAAAAATTACAAAAATTGAAAAAAGTTGGAAAAATTTCCATTTCAGTGATTTTCTAACAAAATTGGTTTTTTCGAAAGGTCCTATCTCAACACTGAAATTTTTTGAAAATGATTCTGTAAAATAAATCGTGTAGCTGCTGAACTCCGATACAGGATAATTCAACGATGTTGTTGAAGCGCTAAATAGTGACTTAAACTTTTAACCAGTTAAAGTGATGGAAATGCTTGACGAAATTTTAAAATGACCTGACGGGTGCTTGGGCCTAAATCATGACTATTCCGAAATATTCTGAATAAATTTTATATACCACTTGAAAGAGGAGAAGCAGGGCTAGAAAACCGTAATTTGTAGTAATTTCGCATTAAATAAATTATCACTGAAAAAGAGCTAGAAAAATTGGCAGGAACTTCTGATGCACTCGTTAGTACAGGGTGATTCAAGAAAAAACTTATTTTTAAGTCAAAGTTAGTAAAACATGTCAACAATATCTGAACATAGCTCATGGCTGTGTTTCCGGCAACTCCTAAGCTAAAATTTTACACTTGCAGGCCAAACAAGCCAGCTAATAAATGCAAACAATGTCAACCAGCTTTCATTCAGACATTTATGCAACAATAAAAAATAGAGAAGTCTGCTTGTTCCTCAATTCCAATCTCTTTGGAACTTAATTATATTGCGTTTTAGAAAATGTTGCTAATGAAGGGGTGCAAAAACAGTAGTTTGCCGGTCCAGAAATTAAAGAGCCAAGCGTACTTACGTACTTGGGGTCTTATAAAGAAATTTGGATCAGGCAAGGGTGGCCACTGGCCAGCGCATGTTAGCACGGGCTCAAACGTGCTTTTTATCCTTTTAATGCAATTCTAATCCTTTTAGTAACTTTGAGACCGTACTAACTTGCCTATGCCTATATTTCTGTATAAGGACTCCCAAGTACATAAGTGCAGGAAGAAATTATTGCGAGCGTCCACACAAGATCGTTCGCAACTGGGTCTGTAGGCTGCTGTGCAGTCTCGACGTGGAGCTCGTAGACCAGTTGGTGGTTGCGAGGAATGGGAGGTGGGTGCACCAGCCTAGCAGCCAAGGACACTAGATTCTGAGGTGAAAGAAATGGTAGCCACATTTTGTCATTTGGCCGTCACCTATTCTATGATGACTTTTATAATACCCTGGCTTACTAACACATAACTTTTACAGGCACAAGATAGTTTGCAGATTATTTAGAAGTTGAATTTCAGAATTAGCTGGACTGAATGTAATGCTATCAAAATCCCAAAAAAGGATATTTGCTGATTAAAATATGTCTCTTCTTTTGAATGACAATAAACAAGGTTTGAATGAGGTCAAAGAGTATCTTATCTCTAACCTTCTGCACATCATTCAAACCCAGCAAGTAGAAGAGCAAGCATTTGTATTTGGTTCTTAAATTTTCCCATCATTTCATCTCTGGTCCCTCTGCATTTGAGCGAGAAAATCTTTCGCCTTTTACTAAAGATTTCCGTGCAGAGGGGCGCTTATGAGTAAGCAATTTTTGGAAGCCTTTCCCGCAAGGGAAAGGCCTAACTTCTGAATCGGTTTCTGAAGGGTGAGTGGTGCGTCTGTAAATTTCTTTGATACTTGGTGCAAATCGACTCAGTTGATCGACCCGCTTGTGTGTAAAACGTAGATAAATGTTTCGCTAATCAAAAAAATAACTTTGAGCAGATGAGTTCAAAAAGGTTCTGTAAGAAAGTATATTTGCCGAGGAGAAAGCATATTTGCCAAAAAATGGATGATGTTTAATACACTGCGAATGTACCGTAACATATTTGATTTGATCTTTCCTGAACGTGTTATAAATTAGATAATCAAATCAGATTTAGGCCTTTCCCTCGCTGGAAAGGCATCATTGTAAGCGTCTACACAAGATAGTTGGTCTGCAGGCTGCAGTGCAGTGTTGACGTGGAGCTGGTAGTCCAGTTGGGGATTGCAGAGGCATGGGAGGTGCATTCATCAGCCTGGCAGCCAAGGACACTAGATTCTGAGGTGAAAGCCACATTCCGCCATTTGGTCATCGGGCAAATGTAGGAAGACTCGCACACAGTCAGACCCACAGGAAGGCATGCATGGATCTGCACAATGGAACTGGGGTTGCGAAAATACTGGCTGGAGGTTGAACTGGCCAGAAATTTCAAAATCAATTTGTTTAATTGGCAGGTTTTCAGAGACTAAAATACTCTTTGGTATATCTCAGGGTTCCCAAGTCGGCTGATTTCTCAGCCATTGGCTGATTTTGGGCCCTCGATGATGAGAAATTTTTTCTGGCTGATTTGCTAATTTTGGCTGATTTCGGTTAATTTTGGCTGATTTCGGCTGATTTTGACTAATTCTGTGAAGAATTAATAAAACAGCTTGTATTTGTTGGTATTTCTGTTCAATTCTTGCCCTTTCTATTGAAAATTTTACGCTAAATATTCATTTTATTTTTGCTCTGACGTCAATGATTGACGGTCAAGCGTTGCGATTTCCCATTGATATTACTTAAATTATCTGTGGTTTTTAGCTATGGCGGCTTCCAGGACAGATTTTTTTAGCCAGAATATAACAGGATCAGAGGATAACCAGAAGCAGCAAGAGCGAAGTAAGTAAAGAAGAAGAAGAAGGTCCTTCAGTATGATCTCAGTTCGGTTCCCAACTAACATTTGATGGATCACGTTCGCGACAAGTCATGGAACGTGAAAAAAAAACGGAAGGAGGTAAAAATTTATTACAATTGACTTTTTTATTGTTCCGAATTTTCAGGTCTTGAAGGAAAACAACACTTTGCCGAGACTCAACGAACTGGTGAGCAAGATTCTTCCAATCCCAATCTTAAATATTTTTGCGGTGCGCGTTTTTCTCTCTGCGGTAATCAGTGAACGGACAACAGGAGTTTGCTCAAGCCGGAAATAGTGAAATGTCTCATCCAGGTCAACGTTAATTTCGATCAAACCTGCGTGGAAATGTACAAATGTCTTACCGCTGATAGAGAATTGTTAAATGACGTTCGCGGTTGAGAAAAGTATAACATATAGAGCTGTTTTGCTGTTTGTTTATCCTGAATAAAGCAGTTTTGTAACAGTTTGTGTGTGGCTGATTTTTAGTAATTTTTGGCTGATTTTTGACACCAAATGCTGATTTTAGACATTTTTTGGCTGATTTTTAGGTCCTCCTACTTGGGAACCTGGTATATCTACTCAAAGTTCTAGTGACCAAACACTGGAGCCAGTATGTTTACCGTATTTTCTCTAATAGAGAGGCGCACACCTGGTTTTAAATTATCGCTTTGAGAAAAAGTTAGTGAGAAAGCATTTGCTCCAGTGGACGACTACTTGGTAGTACTCTACATGGGCTTGGGGTACCATTTAGATGGTTGGAGCAGTATCGAGGTGGTTTGGTACCATGAGGTCGTTAGAGCCTGTCTGGATGATGTCAGCACTATTTAAATGATTTGGACACTATTCAGATGGTTTCGGTACTATCCAGCTGGTTTGGGTAGTTTGGGTAGTATACAGGTGGAAGATATCTTAAACACAGTCATTTACCTTGATATCTAAAGGCAAAATTCAAATTTTGGCGAAAAAAGTAGAAAAAAATGACTTTTTTTTATTAAAATTTTTGTTATTCATGCTTTTTTAAGAGAGAAGAAACTTTATATACGCATCGCCGAAGTCACAGGTTAGACTGCCACTGGTAAAACACTCATTTTTACTTTCTTTTCTACTCCAACTGGTAGTATTGATTCAAGTGGGTGTATTGATCTTACTGGCTGGATCTATTAAACTTTCTGGATTGTCTAACTGGCAATCACGTCAATTAATCAAAATCGATTTAGGTCGATTTTGTTTATTTGATCGATACAATTACCCAATAAAGTCGATTAGATCGATTTAAGTAGTTAATAGAAGTGATAACAGCGTAGCAAGTTCAGCCTCCAATTGTACACAATCTTTTAAAACCAAGCTCTAATCATGCTACGAATTTTTTTTTCAATTTTTCAAAAAAAAAAATAAATAAAAAATTTTCAGTCTCCAAACTTCAAATTTTATTATTTGTTGATAGAAAATTCGAAAAAAATTTATTTTGCTATGAATTATCATTATTAACTTTTTATTTCTAATGTTTTTTTTACATTTTTCAGCATAATATTTATTTAGGCTGTTTTCAAAGACTTCAAAAATTCTTCATACTCATTAGAAATTTATTTTCTTTTGTTTTTATTTCAATATTTTTAATTTTTCATCCGAAAAAGCGGTAATAGCAGGTTCTTGCGAAGTTCTATTATCAACAGTATTATTATTTAATATATCGATCTTATTATCAGATTTTTTGATGTTTTTCTGCTAAGAATTTTTGAAATAACCCGTTTATAAGTATTAATTTTAATATAATTTTAACGGCTTTTTGAACTTCATTTATTCAATTAAGAATCTGACAGAAATTCTATTACCAAATTTCTTCTAATAAGTGCCGCGGGGCGCTTATTTTTCAAACCCCAAAAATCGGAAAATTTAAAATTCGATTTCGAGATTTTGGGTGCCCAACCAAAATCTAAAAAGCGGAATCAGTAGAGCTCGTGGGAGTTAAAAACGTATCAAATAGCTTTGCAAAATATTGCTTCTATACTGAGATCCAGACCCGGGGGGGGGGGGGCGATTATTAGAGCGGAGGCGCTTATTAGAGGAAATACGGTATATTTAATGTTTTTTGTATCTTTTTTTGTCGCTTCGAGCCTAATTAAGACAGGATTTATAGTGGGAGTGGCGTTATATTGGAGTCACATTTCCATGTGTTTTTTTTGGCGATCAGAGTTGATTACCTTGATACCGAGCTGATTACGCGGGTATTGGTTTGACGAGCTGAATAATGGGCCATATTCAACAGAAAAGCGTTTTTCGCCCTGGTTTCTTTGTTGTCTCTTGAGAATTTTTGGGTTTAGGTAAGGGCTGGCTGGCGCGCGTTAGAACGACATCAAAAATGGGAACTTATTTAGTCCGGGGCGCATTTTATAATTTTCCTCAGATGTTGTTTAAACGTCAACCAAGTAACTTTCCTTTCATAAAAGCGAATAAAACGTTGTTTTCTGACACTTTTCTCCACAAAAAATTGATTTTTTGAAGAAAATTTTTTTGACTCAAATTTAACCAAAATCTTGATTTACCTTGGTCCCCCAAGGCAAAAAGTCAAAGTTTAGTCAAAAAAATTTTTCAAAAAATTAAATTTTTACGTCAGAAATTGTAAGAAAACAACATTTTCATTGTTTTCAGGATAAAAAAATTGCTTAGAAAACTTTAAATCATAATTTGAGAAAATTTATGAAATGCGCCCCCCGGACTAAATAAGTGCCCAAAATGTTTTTTTTAACGACATTAGGCAGTTTTACACATCAATTTCATACACATAAATTTTTTTCCCATCAAATCGAAAAAACGAGTACTTCTCGATGTTGTTCTTGGTGTAAAATTTTTTACATCAGCTTGTAGCCCTGCATCTCTAGTGGCAACCGGTCAGTTTGGGGGTGCGCGACGTTTCGTTCCCAGGACGTAACGCTCTCAGAACATTTCGCCCACGACAGTTTCGCCCCGCCGACATTTCGCCCCTATTAGATTTTTAACTTTTCTATTTTTAAAATAGCGTATTATCGCACACAAATCGCACAATTTCGACTTTTTACTCGTTTTACCATGTTTTTTAACATAAGACTTGGCAAAAGAGCCTCTATATGCATTTTTGATCGAGAGTCTTGCTCGGAATGCTCGTTTTTTGTGTCTAAGATAAGTGAGTGCGCGCATCTCTAACCAACCAAGCAGAGTTTATTTATGCGGTAGGCCCCAGTCAACAAAACTATGTTCAACATCGTCCTTTTTGTTCAAAATTGACCCCTTTTTGGTCCATTTCCACCCAAATACAGCCCTAAATCCTTCAAAAACGGTCAAAATGGGTAATTTTAGGTGGTCCCAAAACTCAATTTTTTCATTGACCGGAACTCAGAAATAATGTCTTTTTTTGAGCTTCTGATGCCATTTTAGGTCGATATAGAGTGTTTGGGATCATTAAAAAAAAAGTTTATTTGGTGGGGGGATATATGCAAGTAGCGCCAAAAAGCCTTTGTTATTCCACACAGCATATGAATAAAGAGATAAATAAAGAGATGAAGGAATTAAAGTTAAAAATATCATGGGGCGTAATGTCGGCGCGGGCGAAACAGTCGGGGTTGAAACGTTCTGGGGCGAAACGGCCACGGGCGAAACGGGCTCGGGGGCGAAACAACCTGGGGCGAAAGCTCCTATTCCGTCATTTTGCATAATTATGCAATTTGTCCGCGGATAAATCACAAAATTATTCCAAATGTCCGGTTGCCATCTCTAGTTTCTAATAAGCTATCAACTGAATCTTTGTTATAAAAAACGAAATAAAGAATTACTCGTTTTCGTAAAAAAGAAGTTGTTTCACAAAAAATCAAACTAACAAGGGACCCTCCGAGGTGTCATTTTCAAACCATGTCGCGGAAATTTTTTCATTGCAAATTCTTGTAGAGCATTCATAACTTCTTCGCGAAATTGGGTCCTAGAGGCGATAATAATTGAATCACAGTTTATACAATTTTTGCTAAGTCATGGATGCTCTACAAGAATATGCACTAAATAAATTCCCGCGACAGGGTCCAAAAAAGTGACACTAGGAAGAGTCCTGTGTGATAACAATTAATAGCTCATTACAAACTAAAAATGCAGGGCTGTATACTGGTTTGAACAAAATTCACAATTGCAAAACAACCGATATATACTCGTTGATAATAATTTGGTGGAGGATTTTAGTGTGTGAAAAAAAGTTGGTGTGTGATAGCAATTCGTGCTTCAACAGGCAGCAAGCGAGTGCGCAAATTCACATTGCGCATGTTCAAATTGCGCAAACATCATTGGCATTATTAGGAAAATATTTGATTTATCTGAATGTGGGCAATCGCTTGCTGCCGCCTAAACCACTTAGTAAAAAAACAGCAGGAGGACCAAGGGACACTATATTTTGAAGGGACATGCTCGCGCCCGATCAGTGTTTTCATAATTCACACTAACAGTGACACTGACATTGACACTGACATGTCAGTTTAGCAAACTGACATTTTTCAACAGTGGTCGTAAACATAAAAGAACTTGTCTTTTCGAAATTCTGTAAAGTGCGTTAGAAAGCTGACAAAATTCTGATTTAAAAAGGTGTTATCAAATTATCAACCCGTCTATGAAAAAAACCGGAAAAAATAAGCGACTCTAAAGTAGTAAAGCAAAGCTTACTGAGAATTTTATTTGCTTTACAAAATCTGTTGGAAGTCCACCTCGGTTCTTTCTCACAGTTCCAACAGGAAAAAGGCCAAGTTTCCAGAGACATTCAGTTAACATCGGACTTGTAAAAAAATTGTCGGTGTAATAATACGCCCAGAATATGCTAAGTCCGAAACAAGTTATCACAGCAAATAAAACTTTATAAAATTTTTCTGACCACGAGTCAATTTGACAAAACAGAAAATCCGAGGATCGAAAATCCGGTTTTTTTTATTTGTTCTGTTGATTTGTTCTGCCATTGTCACTTAGTGAATGTTGATATACCATTCGCTAGAAAATTTCCAGAGCTACAAGATGACATATCGTGCACAGAAATTGAAAACTAAAAATGGTCCTACGGTGCTTTTGAAGGGTAGGGTTTTTTTTTCTGGGACACCCTGTACTGAGAAATTAGGGAATCTCTTCGATAATATTTTTGAAGGCTGAGAGGATTAAAAAAAGATACTAAAATGCGGAAAGTGATTGTTGATTCACCAATTAAAAAATGTCTCTTCCTTTAAATGACAATTTACAAAGTTTGAATGAGGAGAAAGAGTATGTGCACACTAACACTCTGTCCATACCACAAACCCAGCAAGTAGCAGAGCAGGTATTTGTATTAGTTCTTCAATTTCATGACCTTGTTATCTCTGGTCCCTCTGCATTTGAGCGAGAAAATCTTTCGCCTTTTACTAAAGATTTCCGTGCAGAGGGGCGCTTATGAGTAAGCAATTTTTGGAAGCCTTTCCCGCAAGGGAAGGGCCAAAATTATGAATAGTTCCGCGACTTGACTGACATGAAATTTTCTTTGATGATTGGCTCAGTGGTAGGTTATCGTTCCCCAAAATAGATCGTAGGCTTGACTCTGCTTGTCGTCACTCTAGTTGTTTCGGTTCATTGACCAATAATCATGCATCTAATACAGGGTTCCCAGTTGGCTGATTTCTCAGCCATTTGCTGATTTTGGCTGATTTCGGCTAATTTTGGCTGATTTTGGCTGATTTTGACTAATTCTATGAAGAATTGAAAAAACGACTAAATTTTTTGGCATAATTAATAAATTCCATCCCTTTCTATTAAAAAGTTTACGCTACATATTTATTTCATTTGTGCTTTGACGGTCAAGCGTTGCAATTTCCCATTGTAATTACTTTTATTATCTTCTGATTTAGCTATGGCGCCTTCAAGGGAAAGATTTTTCAAGCCCGAATACAGCAAGATCAGAGGGATAACCAAGAGCAGCAAGAGCGAAGTAAGTCTTTTAGTATGTTTTTATGTAAAAAACTGTTATATTTGCTTACAGTCTCATGCCAGATGTGTGCCATGCAAAGTCGATATCAATCTCACGGCTACTGGAAAGGCAGCAATCACTATCATCAAGGTTGTCAAATTTTCTCTATCGTGTTTTAATTAATTAACATTTACATTTCAGCAACGGAGAAACACAAATCTTCAGTCAGAGTACTTTCCGGCAATCAATCTCTCGTCGAATTGCTTCCGAATCTCATGGCTCCAACTGCAATGGACGACAAGACAGCTGCTGCCGAAGGAACGTGGGCATTTCACATTGTCAAACATCAGCAGTCTTTTGCTTCAGCCGATTGCGTGTCGTCTCAAGGCCTCTTCCAAGTGATGTTTTCGGATTCCGCTGTGGCGAAAAAAGTTCAGATGTGCTCAAACGAAAACGGTCAAAATTGTCACTGGTATGTTTGAGAAATTCTGGTTGTATTGATCTCGCAAAGATTTTAGGTGTGTTGGCTCCGTATGCAACAAAGTGTCTCCTGGAGAATCTCGGTGAGCAGCCTTTTCCATTTCGACTGACGCATCCAATCACAAAGCCATAAAGCTATTTCCGCTCGTTATCAGGTTTATTTTCAGTAATTGATGAGTTTTATTCATATTTCGTTTTTATTACAGATATTTCAGTGCCAAACTCGGTGTACAAGTGCGTTTGCTAGACATGAGAGCTCTTCCTGGTGAATCTTCTGAGATGGTGACAGAATTTTTTGAAGCTGCCTGGCGGAGAATAGCTTGGACGCAAAGAATCTCGTTTCGTTCTGCGGAGACAATGCACCGGTCAACTTTGGAGGGCGAACTCAGGGAGGAAAGAATAACGTTTTTGCTCGTTTGAAGGTATTTTATTTGTTGACCATTCGATATTCACTGTCTCGTAGGAGAAGGTTCGTCATTGGTGCCAGTTGGTTGTCCCGCTCACATCCTACACAACTCGGCAAGAAAAGCTACAGAACAATTGCCGATCGATATCGAAGCGCTCGTTTCAAGTTGGAGAGCTACTTCAAGGGATCTACAAACCGCCACGAAAAGTTCAAGAGTTTTGCGAGTTTGTGGAGGTCAGTTAAATTGTTACGATACGTTCAAAATTACATGAACCGTTTTAGACGGAATATTCACCACTTCCAACTCATGCACCTACAAGATGGACGACACTTGCCGTTGTGCTACAAAGAATGCTCAGCTTTGGGATGCCTTGAAATTGCAATTTTCTGCGGCATCAAATACTCCTCGCATGCTCAAGGACTTCTTTTCTTCAGCGAGTCGAAGGTCATTGTCGTGTTTCTCAACAGTGCGCTTTCTGCTTCCAACATCCGATTCTTGCTCTTCAAGTATTTTATTTTATAAAGATTTATTGGAGTTGAGATGACTCTTTTAGAAATCGAATGCGCTTTTGCCTGAGTTGTTGGATCTTGTCAGTTCGTTGCAGGGTATTATTGGAGAGCGTCGAAATTCACGTTTCTTTGGAGCCACGACCAATATCTACTTGCGCCAGATAGATGAAGAGTCGGCTGAACATCTCAAGGAGGATTTATGGTGAGTTTTTAATTTTCTAATGCTTTTTCACGAATTAATTTGTTTTTGTTAGAAGTTTTATGAAACAGCACTGGGTACACGATGCATGGTTTCAGCTGGAGCGTTTTCAACAAACATTCGATGGATCACGCTTGCGACAAGGTCAATTGAGTACGAGGAGGTCAGAAAATTGGCGGCGCAAATCTCACCTGCGTTGGCCGAACAGGACTCTCTTTTCGATGAAGTGTCTCGCTTGAATGGTATTCTGCAGCAAATTCCACTGGACGTTTTCGAGTCAATGAACGCAGAGGAAGTGGATGAAGGTAAGAATTTATCACAATTCCAAAGCATTGATTGTTTTTATTGTTCCGAATTTAGATCTTCAAGGAAAACGACACTTTGCCGGGACTCTACGAACTCGTGAGCAAGATTCTTTCAATCCAATCTCAAATGCTTTGTAGAGCGCGTATTTTCTCTTTGTGGAAACCAGTGGACGGACAACAGGAATTTGCTCAAGCCGGAAACAGTGAAATGTCTCCTCCAGGTCAACGTTAATTTCGATCAAACCTGCGTGGAAATGTACAAATGTCTTATCGTTGATAGAAAATTGTTAAATGATGTCGCGGTTGGAGAAATATAATATATAGTGTTGTTTTGTTGTTTGTTATCCCGAATAAAGCAATGTTTGTAAAATTTATGTGTGGCTGATTTTTGGCTGATTTTTGGTAATTTTTGGATGATATTTCACCCAAATGCTGATTTTTGACATTTTTTGGCTGATTTGAGGTCCTCCTACTTGGGAACCCTGATCTAATACCACTGTGATTGATTAAGACTGAGGAAAGAGTATGTGCAAAATAAATACAAGTAAGAGTCTGATCTTTTGATCAGACTCGAAAAAACGCATACGGAGACTTTTTTTGCCACGGTTTATGTTGAAAAACATGGTGAAACATTCAAAATAGCAGAAAATATGCCACAAAAGGTACGTATTTCCTCTAAAATAGCCCTCCTTCCAAAATAGCCCCCAACCCCCTCTACTTTGAGGGTCTGTATCTCGGAGCAGAGTAAATATTTTGCAAAGCTGTTTAAAACGTTTTCTTAACTCCCACGAGCTCTACCGATTCCACTCTTAGATTCTTAATTTTCACCCAAAAATCTCGAAATCGAATTCAAATTTTTCTGAAAATTGGAGGTTTGAATATGTATTTCCTCTAAAATAGCCCCGGGGCATTTTAGAGGAAATACGTAAGACTATTTAGAAAATCAAAACAATAATTTAGTACATTTCTTAATGTATGTGCTGGGACACTTTTTCTATTTCACGAAGTTGTATTCGAATGTCTTTTTCAGCTGTTGTCAATTTACCCTAGAAATCGGTCAAGGAACCAAAATAACACAATGCGACAAGCGCGGTTAAACCAACGAGTTATTTTAAGCCTTAAGATTACCGGCAAATCGAGTTCCCCACTTCCTTTTAATAGGATCGGATAATTTTTTTTGTTCGCTTCTGGCTTTTTTCTGCCCGTTTTTGCTTCTTTCTGCCCGCTTTTTTGAAAATGATCAAAAATAACACCACATGTAATAATTTTTTATTCTGAGCCACACCAGTACACACAATTTCCTAAGGAATCCGAATTTATTTACACAATTCAAAAAAATTCTTGGCTGCTGAGATGTGACCATTTATTGCATCCAAGAAAAATTTTTACCCAAATTCTGCAAACTGGCCAAAACTAGACAGCTAAAAGCATTTTTGAAATTCTGGAAAAATATTGGATCCTTATACGTCTCTATACTGGGGCCGCTCAGAATACAAAATGATCACAAATTGGATTATTTGTGATCATTTTCAGAAAAGCGGGCAGAAAAAAGCAAGAAGCGCGCACTTTAAACATGGACCAATGGGATCAACCGTTCAAATTTAGCCCTTCCCTTGCGGGAAAGGCTTCCAAAAATTGCTTACACATAAGCGCCCCTCTGCACGGAAATCTTTAGTAAAAGGCGAAAGATTTTCTCGCTCAAATGCAGAGGGACCAGAGATGGAAAACATTGTAAATTTGACGACAAGTACAAATACTCACTCTACTGCTGGCTGGGTTTGAAATAATTCACAGAAGGTCAGAGAAAAATACTCTTTATTTCATTTATATTTTTGTGAGATTTTGAATCAAGATTGAATTTATTTGAATTTAAAAGGGTTTGCTATTTGCCCTAACTCTAGGTTATAAAAACCGTATTTTCTCTTATTGTAGACCACTGCTCCCCCCCCTAAATTCAAAAAAACGTGTTTGTGGCATTGTGTTTTTCACTCACTTTTTGAGCACTTCCCTTCGGCAAGTTACCTTTCACTGGCTACAAAATGAGTCACTCATATGAGTGGTAATTTGTTTACCCTGCAATACGGACTGTGACAAATGTATATTCTGGTAGAGCATACGCAAGTTGTAAGCAAAAGTGCTTAGATCTTTTCGGAATTTCGTGCTCTGTGCAGAGATACAGCCTCCCAAAGTTTGAATTTTTAAATTTTCATCAGATAACACTTTGTTCTGTAAAGTATGTCGGCCTGATCGTGTAAAGCGTAAAAAGTAATTCTATTTTTATTCCTTTTTATACCTATAATATCACTACAGTCGAACTCCGATATAAGGCCACCCCGATATAAGCCACCTCGAGACCAATTTTTGGCCAGCAAAGAAAGAAATTAGTCAAAGTTCACCCCCCGATATAAAGCCACCCCGATATAAGGCCACCTTCGGTCGGTCCCCAGGGTGGCCTTATATCGGAGTTCGACTGTATATGTTCTGAAGTATTCTTTTCGTAATAACTTAACAGTAATTGTTTTGCGTGTTCCATTGTTTATGCAAACATCACATTTTGTATTCAATAAATTTTAAAAAAACTGCATTTTTTAACTTCCTGTGAAATTTTTTCCTGCTCTTATATCTGAGCAGGTGACCCCGCATTAGAAAGCTCTACTCTTGCTCTTTCTATTGCGCTTATAGATTATGGTTGTGTACACAATGTTTTGAATTTTGGCCTTATGAATGCAGGTGCCTGAAATGTCTAGGTTTTTCTTCTTTTACCTATATGTCTGTCGGTAATCAGAGAGGAAGCAAATAACAACCACTCAAAAGATAGCCTGTCCCTTCCCTACAAGATTACGTCTACAGAATTTGAAAGGTTAACTGTATAAAGAGTTACAGCAATTTTTATGCTTTCGTGTCAAAGACCTAAAATTTGAAAAATTCAAACTTTGAGGCTGTATCTATGCACAGAGCACGAATTCCGAAAAGATTTAAGCACTTTTTGCTTACAAGATGGGTTATGCTCTACCAGAATATACACTTGTCACAGTCCGTATGCGAGGGTAAAACAATTATCGGCTTTCATCGTTAAAGTCAATTACTTCCACATCGTTCAACCCTAACGACTCTACGGAGCTCATTAGTTCAAAAACACCTACACTTCAATTTTTTATAATTAACAGCTCAAAAACAGCTGTATTATACAAAACACCCAAAAATATTATAGATATTTTTGAAATCGAAACTAAAAACTATATACTTCTCTATTCATCTAATTTCCTCGGTATCAAAAAAGCTGGCAAATTGTGTGGCTTAAATTTTCCTTTATGTTCAATGCAGTAGATAAGCGTTAGTGTTCTGGCCCTAAATAACACCCCACATAAAGGCCAACAAGTGCCAAGACGACAAAATCAATAATTACAAGGTTTTACAAGGTTATGACAAAAGTTCGTACAATGCCAGTTTAAATGTTCCGACAACCTTTGAAATAGCAAAAATTTACAAGAAATATCCTATATGTTCTCTAGCCTTGTACAATCTAGGAAAACAACATTTTGACACACTTCGACCTTCCTACTAAGGTTCGGACAAGGTTTAAAGATCGTACGAACCTTGTTACCTTTGCATTTCAAGTTCGCTCAAGTTTAAAACGTGACTCGAACCTTGAATCTGACATGGCACGAACCATATCAGAATCATTTGCTATTCACGAACCTTTGTACAACTTATAGAAGTAACATTTTCCTGCCTATTCGACCTTCCTGCCAAGATTCACTCAAGGTTCACAAATGTTTATACAAGGTTTAAACATTGTATGAACCTTCTGACCCATGGATGCTAAGGTTCGCTCAAGCTCCAAACTGTCACGAACCTTGGCTCTGACCTAGCAGCAGTATTTTCAAAAGCCACACCTCACACTTAGGGTACACTAACTTCACTGACCTTTTTATCTCAAATTTTGTTTTCGGTTTTAGATGTTTTTATACCGTTTTGTAGCTGAGATTTGTCCCTATCGATTGAGTGGTCAAATACCCCATTTAAAATATTGTTTTGACAAAATCACACAAGTGTGACCTAAAGTCACACCTTTCATAAAAAGTGTGACTTTAAAGTCCACTTGGTGTGATTTTGTCAAAACAATATGTTTAACTGGGGTGTTTGCATTCAATCGATAGGTTACAAAATCTCAGCTACAAACGGTATAAAAACATCTGAACCGAAAACAAAATTTGAGTAAAAAGTCAGTGAAGTTAGTGTGACCCTAAGTGTGAGGTGTGGCTTTCGAAAACACTGCCTACCAGGAACCATATGAAAAATTTGACGCTACTGGCTTATACCCCCCCCCCCAAAAAAGCTACTTTCTTTATACCCCCCAAAAATCGACCTACTGTCATATACCCCCCCCCCCAAAAACGACTTTTTAGGAGTGTCTAAAACCATTTTTATGCAATAATTTCGCCATGAAGGACCAGAAAAGCAGTTTAAAAAGGGATTATGGGCTGTATTGGAGGGGGAAGGGAATAATACAGGGCCACTTTTTTTAGCTGCTTACCATGTTTTTCAACTCGGGCGTGGCCAAAAATAGACTCTATATGCATTTTATGATCAAGTGTACTTTCTCGGAATCATGGCTAAGGTTAGTGCGTGCGCGATCTCTAACTCTCAAGCCCCCTGCGCCCCCTTCGGGGGCGCAGGGGGCTTGGGGGCTTGGAGTTGAGATGCGCACCACCACATACCTTAGACACAAATCATCGAAAGCGACTCTGGATGCATGAAAAAACATGCATACCAGAGTTATTTATGCGTAGGCCCCAGCATTCAAAACTATGTTCAACATCTTTGATTTACGACCGAAAAGGTTTCCCCCCTCTCGGTCATGGGGCTACGAGCCAGAGGCTCAGCCGTCCAAAATTTACACGACAACCATCGGGATCCACCCGGCTGATCGGGTCGATCATTTAGAGTCCTTATACTTTTGCGTGCACCACAAGTGGCTGGGTTGAAATGGACTTCACGCTAAGAGAATTAATACTCTTTGTACTCTATAGGCACTATAGAAGTGGCCCTTGTTTTGTCCCTTCCCCTCCCAATACAGCCCGAACCCTATTTTAATTGCTTTTCCTGGACTTATGGCGAAATTATTGCTTAAAAAATGTTTGACCACTCCCAAAATCTTGATTTTGGGGGGGGGTATAAGCCAGTAGGTCCGAGATTGGGGGGGTATAGGAAAGTAGCTGTTTTGGGGGGGGTATAGCCAGTAGCGCCAAAAATTTTCAGTTATTAATTACCCCCCATATGCACCCTGATCTCACCTTCAAAAAAGTTGTTTTGCAAAATCTGTCTTTCTGGTGCAATCAGTCCAGAGTATGAAAACCCGATTCAAATTTAAACCGTTTTAGAACACAATTTTGGATTGAATCCGTTGGTTTTTAGGTCTGTAAAACCGACCGAAGAACACTGAAAATTTTTCATATGTTCCTGCTAGGTCAGAGCCAAGGTCGTGACAGGTTTGGAGCTTGAGCGAACCTTAGCATCCATGGGTCAGAAGGTTCATAACAATGTTTAAACCTATGTATAAACATTTGTGAACCTTGAGTGAATCTTGGCAGGAAGGTCGAATAGGCATGGAAATGTTACTTCTATAAGTTGTACAGGTTCGTGAATAGCAATGATTCTGATATGGTTCGTGCCATGTCAGATTCAAGTTCGAGTCACGTTTAAAACTTGAGCCGAACCTTGAAAATGCAAAGTAACAGGTTCGTACGATCTTTAAACCTTGTCCGAACCTTAGTAGGGAAGGTCGAAGTGTGTCCAAAATGTTGTTTCCTAATTGTACAAGGCTAGAGACATATAGAATATTTCTGTAATTTTCGCTATTTTCAAAGGTTGTCGGAATATTTAAACTGGCATTGTACGAACTTTTGTCATAACCTTGTAAAACCTTGTAATTATTGATTTTGTCGTCTTGGCTTTTCTTAGTCTCAAGCTCAAAATTCAAAGCCAAAATCACTAACTCTTATCCAGTGCGCCATGCATCAAGGAATCTCTAGTCACACAAGTTGCCCGCTTCGTTTAATACCGAGAAAATTGGTTTATAGCGAAGTATAATTTTGAGTTCGATTTCGAAAAACATCAATTATATTTTTTGGGTTTTTTCGTATAATACAGGTGATTCACGTAATTTCCAATGTTTTGACACTGCCATTCCAAATTTCGTTATTCCCAGATAAGTTTTATTACTTCTTGAAAGCTCGCACATTCGGATTGCTTTTAGTGCCTTGAAGGCATAAAAAATATATTTATGTGAATCATCATGTAGAGTTGTTTCGAGCTCGTAACTATAAAAATTGAGTGCTATGTGTTTTTTGATCGAATATGCTCCGAAGAGTCGTTTAGCGTTTACGATGTTGAAGTACTTGACTTTAACAATGAAAGCAACGAAATTTGTCGAACAAAAACTGTCAAAATTAAACTTACCAAAAGAGGTTTATCATGACCTTCAGAGGCGTAGCCAAAAATTTCTGACGGAGGGCAGCACAGACCTTTTCAGACCATCTTACCTACCACCATTTTTTCAAATTTCCAAGGCCATTTTTTTACACCGTTTTAAAAAAAATCTGACAGGGGAAAAATCTGACAAAAAATCTGACAGACCTCCACCTGCCACGAAATCCACTAAATTCATTAAATCGTAAAACGAGTATATGTTTTATAAAGCGTGTTTTTGTGATTGTAATTTTTTTCAGTATGTAGCCCTGCATTTTCAGTTTCTAATGAGCTATCAATGACACCACGAGAGACCCTCTTGGGTGTCATTTTTGACCCTGTCGCTGAAATTTATTTATTTTCATAGTCTTGTAGAGTCTTGTTCATAGTCTTATATCTATGACTTAGCCGAAATTGTATGAACAAAAGGAATTGAATAAAAAATTTTCAAACAAAATTTATGATGTCCCATTCACGGGTATTTTATTAATGTGATTAATTATTATCGCCTCTAGGACCCGATTTTGCTAGAAAAGTTATGAATGCTCTACAAGAATATGCAATGGAAAATTTCCGCGACGGGTTCGAACAATGACACCCGAGAAGGTTCCTCGTTGTTTGATTTTCTAAAAATAAAGGATTTTATGAAGAACTCCTGCTTTCATAAAAATTCTTTATTTTATTTTTCATAACAAAGGTTTAGTTGATGACTTATTTAGAAACTAGAGACGCAGAGATATGCTGATATAAAAAAATTTTACAGCTAGAAAAACAACGGGAATACTCGTTTTTACGATTTAGTGGGAGAAAAAAAAAAAAATAATTTGGCAGGTAAAAGTACTTAACTGTTATCATAATAGCAAAGCAGAAATAGGCCAGTTCCGCCATGGTTTTTCGCGTTTTTGGTCACTTCGATTCGAAGTCTAAGGTAAGAGAGTGTGCGCATCTCCAACTCTCAAAGCCAGTGCGGCCCCGAAGGGGCACATATAGAAACGATCTTGGGCGGATTCTTTCTTTATAAACTCAATTTTTTAACAACTCTACTTTATCAATAGCTCATCTGGTAGCCCTGAATCTGGCTACATATGGCACCAGGAATGATTTATGAAAAATTGAAAAATAAATTTATGGCCATTTCCGTGGAGAAATCTGATTTAGCATCCGCAAACAGCCTCCTCATTGTGTTTTCCCTTAAATTAATAGTTGCAGCGGAATTTTTTATCTCCGATATAAATGCCCACACAGTAATTCTTCTGCCATCAGATGGCCTACCTCTAAGTTTAACTTTATGAGTGACTCAGCCATGAAAGTTAGAAAAATTTTACACCACATCTTGTAGCCCTGTTATTTTTTTTACAAATAACAATTTACAGGGTAGACCAATTTTTTACCTATTTCTT
>SADC01000244.1:0-135224 GCA_004194705.1 Ditylenchus dipsaci
AATAAAACAGAAATGCGCAAAAACAGAATGCTAGAAACAAAATGAAACAAACCCATGCAAAACGGAACTGGATACTTTGCGGTAGAGTTGGAAGCAATGGAACGCCACTCATTCGAAGTCCTTGAAATTGAAGGTATGGCCGGCTGAGAGCTTGGTAGATGGCAGTGCAAGTTTCCTCAACGATCAAAGAGATGGTGCAGTTCGAAATTCTCATATCCACTTCCATACTTCTGTAGCTGTGTCCATGAGCCAAGTAGCGGAGCGTGACAAAGCCTTCCTCAGCGCCGATCGGAAGTGCGGATACACGTCTTTGTGATCCTGCAAAGAAAAAATTATTAAACAAGAGAAGACCAAAATAACTAAAATAGCAAGCCTTACATTGGAGAACCATTTCAGCAGCTTGTTAAACCTCTGCAAATCCATGCGCAGATAGCGTAGAACTTCTCCGGATCCATCTTCAAGTCGCGAATTGCATGATGGAACGTGCCAAGAGACGGATCGCTTGCGGAAATACGGATTTGACACAGTGCTGCCTTGAACACTTCTGAATCTGTTTCGCAATAGAAGAACACAGGCCCAAGAGTCGCGAGCAAGAGTACCTTTGTCTTCGAGAGAGTACCATTTGATAGCAATAAGCACCTAAATTGTTTGACCATAAGCACAGACAGACGAGGACAGCAAAACAGGTGAACATAGGACGTGGGATGCGAGGAAACAAATGTTATAGTCAACACTGATGTGAAACTTGAGAAACCAACATTTTCGACAAAAACGTATTTCAAAATTTTTTAAGCCCAGGTCGGAAGTCGGATGTCGAAGTCGCAAGTAGGAAAGTCGGAAGTAGGATGTCGAAGTCCATTGTAAGCACCTCACTTCACTACCGACTTCGACATCCTACTTCGACATCCCATTGTAAGCACTAAACTGCCGGACTTCGACATCGACATCCCATTGTAAGCGAGATATTACTGTCGGCGAATTTACCGTTTCCCATCAAAATTCGGTATTTTTTTTTCGGACGGTACTTTTTTTGCCCGCAAAAATCCTCATTTCTGCCCGCTAATTACTTTTTTCTGCCCGCAAATATTTTTTTGTTTTGTTAATTATATTGAAAATTTTGACTTTTGTAAAAAGTTTTAACATTATCATGTAACCACCTGAATCTCTAGTTTCTAATGAGTATCATTTATTGCATCATCTCTGAAAAATGTAACACAAATAGGTAAAAGTATGAACCAAATCAGAGCAAACAATTTGGTTATACTTTTACCTATTTGTGTTACATTTTCAGAGACGATGCAATAAATGATACCTCATTAGAACTAGAGATTCAGGGTTACATGCAGGGTGGCCAGATGCAAAGTCTTCAAAGCAGGATTTTGATGTCGAAAAAGCAGGATTTTGAAACAAAAATCTGCAAAAGCAGGAATGAACATAAAATTAATATGAAATTCTGCTTTTTTCACTGTCAAAAAGCAGATTTCAAAACCAAAAAGCAGGAAATTCCTGCTAAAGCAGGACATCTGGCCACCTGGTTACATGATAATGTTAAAACTTTTTAAAAAGTCAAAAATTTTCAATATAAAAGCAAAAAAAAATTTGCGGGCAGAAAAAAGTAATTAGCGGGCAGAAATGAGGATTTTTGCGGGCAAAAAAAAGTACCGTCCTTTTTTTTCACTTCAAAGTTGAAGTTCAAACACCACTTTTAATATATTTTGTTTTCTTACCTCAGATGTTTTCACATCGTCTGGTAGCTGAGATTTTTTTCTATCAATTGAGTGGTCAAACACTCTAGTTAAAAGTGATTTTTAAGGAAAGCACACCAAAATGAGGTGAAACCCCATGTTTTTACCTCGTTGTTTTTAGTGGGGTTTTTACCATACTTTTGGTTTGATTTCTTTAAAAAATTATTTTATTTTTTATTTCATCAAATTTGCTGTTTTTGAAAACTACAGGGTGGCCAAAAAAATTCGGCCACCTAAAAAAATTGAAGTACGTAAAATTGAAGTACCCTTGCTCGGTTGGTTTCCGATTTTTGGGTGGCAAGCCCTCGGAAACCTCCTCAACAATGCCGGCTGTGATAAAGAGACACACCACAAAGCTCCTAGCTAGCTTAACCACTGCCATCGATTTTCCTGGGGAAATCGATGTGGCAAGGAGCCACCTACGCAATTTTTTTTCAAGTGGCCGCGTTTTTTTTGAGGAGGTATATCCAAGTAGCGCTGTTTTTTATCGCAAATCTTACTGAAATAAATTATGAATGAATGACCGATGACACATCAGTGATCAAAGGGCTACTTATAACGTTTGGCAGCTTTTTGACTCCTTGTAACTTTTATCAATGTATGACGGACGCCAGCAGCAAAAACCAATAATAGCGAGGTAAAAAGTCACAGTAATTTCAATTTCCAGAAACTTCTTGATCTATATCGCACAAAAAAGAAATTCATCGCTCTTTATGGCCAACTACGTTTATCACGACATTGGAAGGCGCTTTAACTGTTGCTGTGGGATGTGAGGTTGTTTTGTTTTATTCGAAAGCCTGTTGTTACACCTTCGAGTTTAGACAGTCGCGCTGGCTTTTGCGATCCTCTTTGGCATCTGGGACATCGTCAACTTGATCTTCTTCAATTTGCGTTGGGTCTCCACTCTCGTGGCCATCGATCTGTTTGCCTGGATTGGAATTTTGTTCGCCTCGGTGAAGCAGGTGCCTCAGCTCTATCACGGATAAAAAATTCCAGTGGGATCCCACCTAATTCCTACTGGTTCACCCCAAATCACTAGTGGGAGTGCCATCGGATGCGTGAGGAATTCGGTGGTGTTCCAGTGGCAATAAGGTGGGATTCCAGTGGAATTAGGTGGTATTCACTGGAATCGAGGTGGTATTCACTGGAATCGAGGTGGTTTCCACTGGAAAAAAAGTATACCTGCAACTGTCCGGATTCGAACCGACCACCCGAGTGGTAAGACCCTGAGCCACTACCCCACTTAGCCAACATGTCGTTTTGATGAATTGAGGTTATTAGACGCCTATATACTCAATTTTTGAAATAATGAGTCTTTCGTTATTGAATGTGCTTTATTGGTGTGGATGAATGCAATCAAGTGATATAACTAGTGAAATTGAAGAATTAACAAGTACAACAGCAGGAGATATTATTCGACTGACTTTAGCAATTTTTTATTTAATGGGAATTATGGGAGTATGAATCTCAGAAACGAAATTATATTTGTTAAACAGGGTTTTAATTTTTCGCTGTATGCTAATAACAAAATCATAAAAATCATGTATAACTCAGGTTTGTAACGAAAATTGTGCTAGACTTTCCATGATAAAAAATATACAGTCGACGCTCGATTTAAGGACAGCCTGGGGACGGGCAAACACTGTCCTAAAATCGAGCTGTCCTTGTATCGAGCGTCCATGGGTCGTAGCCTTTAGGCCCCTTTTTTTCCATTTGTGGAAAAAAGGGCAAACGGCAACCAGACATTTTCTAATATTTTTAGAATTTGTCGCGCGACATTTTCTAATATTTTTCGGTAAATTCGGTTGTTTTATCCCGAATTTACCGAAAAATATTAGAAAATGTCGCGCGACAAATTCTAAAATATTAGAAATTGTCTGGTTGCCGGGCCAAACGACTTACGTAAGTCGTTTGGCCCTTTTTTCCACAAACGGAAAAAGGGGCCAAACGTCCCTACGCCGCGTCCATATATCGATTTTTATTTATTTGAAAACCAAAACCAACAAAATTTTGTGTCCTTAAATCGAGCGTCGACTGTATAAAGATTTTTAATGAGGACAAAATAATACTTAAACCAAACAGCTAGGTGATAAAAATACATTCCTGGTATAAAAAGGTTAAAATAACATTAGTTTTGTGTCAACTACGATAATTGGATAAAATTGCCACTGGAATACCAGTAAGTCACAAACTCCAGTGGATTAACACTGGCATTCCACTGGTAAATTGCTAGATTTCCACCAAATTGCCATTTGTATCAAATATTCCAGTGGATTACCACTGGAATTCCAGTAGTAAATTGGTGGATTCCACCAAATTGCCACTAAATGAGCGATTTACCACTGGAATGCCAGTGGCAATCCACTGGAAATTCATACTTTCTGGTATTCCAGTGGGAGTTACTGGTTTGCCAGTGGTCATTTAGTGGTCTTCCACTGGACTTCATTTTTCCGTGATCTTCCTGCTTGGTGGTCAATGTAGGTTTTAGTCAGTCACTTCATGGTTTTCATATCATCAATTCTCAGCTGGTCTACATCGTGCTGCATGTAATCGTTGGTGTCTCGCTTCTGGTTGTTCTCTTCTTGGGTGATGACAAGAAGGTTGATATGTGCGATTCGTTGAGCACCTACACTGGCTTCCGCTTGACTCCCTCGTTGTTGGTGCCGATGACCTGAATACCTGGCTCTTGAGTTGGTTCTTCTGCTTCTTGGTGTCTGCTCTCTTCATGGTGTTCGTGGAAGTGGTTGTCTACCGTGCCTACATCAAGATGAAGGAGGAGAATAGCCGCCATCACATTCCAATCGCTGAGTTGGACTCGGGCACCAAGAAGCCATTGATCTCGTTGAATTCCAATTCTCCGCAAGTGGCCGGAACGACCATCTATGGTTGAGGCTGGTGTTGAATCATTTCTCGTTGTACAATGTGGACATTTGTTTTGCCGCTTCGGCTTCCGTTACAATTTACATTCATCCGGCATTGTCGCCTTTTTCCGTTGCTTCCAATAAAAACCTCTTTGCTTTTTGTGAGCTTTCATAGTGTTGCTTAATTCAATTTAATTGCGAGTTCGAAGCCAAGGATAATTTGGGTGGTTCTTCTGACAATCGCTGATCAAGGTATTTGTATGGCCCGGTCTCAGTGTAAAATCTTATGTGTGTTTGTGTCCTTCAGACTATCTAGAGGGTCTCTTCAGGACACGGTTATTTCCTGGAAAAGCCTTTCCCCAAAAATTGGTTTCCGCGGGAAGTTCATTTCCCCGAAAAGGAGGCGCTACCCAGGTTTTTCAATTAAAAATTATAATGAAGTACTGTTTCGAAAAAGTCAAAGTTAAAAAAATGGTTTCTCTAAAACAAGATTAAGGAAAGAGCGTTTCTGAAAGAAAGTGTTTTCTGCATGTACATTTAGAAATACATATTCGACAGGAAACTGCCTCAGAAAAATTACTGACCTTTCTAAAATATTGATTTGTTGTTATTTTGTGGATAGTTCATGATTTTAGATAGCCATGGATGGTATGCCAGCAATTTTTAGTCTGAACCAACCAAACCAAGTGGTCGTCCACTTGAAGCAATTTTTTTTAATATTTAGTGTTCCAAAACCTATTTTCTGGACAAATTCGGGGATGCTGAAGATTATTTGATAGCGGCAAATGCCGTTTTGTAGGGTGTTTTTTGAGTTTAAGTAGAAACGAGTTTTGGTAAAATCAATTATTCCTAATACTCAAAAAATATCAAACAAAGCCTTTTTTATTATTATGTAACATCTTTAGCACGCCTGAATTAGTCCAGAAAACAGGTTTTGGAACATGAAATCCGGCAACCGGACAAAAAAGGTTTTTTTATCGGTTAAGTAGGCGGTTATGCCTGAATTTAGAGATGGCCTCGGACGGACGGGAATCCCGTCCCGTCCGAAGAGATTTTAGGGCTTGTCCGTCCCGGAAAAAAATCTAGTGTGTCCCATCCCGGTGTCCCGTCCCGGAATGATTTTCCGGTTTTTCCTTCATTTTTCCTTTATTTTCCCTTATTAATGGGTCGGGACGTCCCGTCCGGAAGGGTTTTTAGGCCTTGTCCGTCTCGGTGTCCCGTCCCGAAATTTTTTTAAAGTAAATTTTGTCCCGTCCCGAAATAGGCCATTTGCCATCTCTACCTGAATTTACCGATAAAAACCCGTTTTTGTCGCGCGACAAATAGTTTTAAATACCTGTTTTGTCCGGTTGCATGAAAACCGTAAAGAATTTATCCAAGTGGACGACCACTTGGTTTAGTTTGTGCATGGATTATCCAGTAGAACTGAAGTTGGATCGTAGAAAACATGTTAAATTTTAAGTTCTTTACAAGACAAAATATTACTATCCGAGCACCACTAAACTACCTGAGTTTCTCGACCTATGTATGACTACCTGGATACAACAGGGTCGACTAACAAGTGGTCGACTACTTGAATCGAACTTTTATAAAGCAAAACATGTTCCAAAACCTGTTTTCTGGAGTAACTTGGGCATGCTAAGATGTTTTGATAGTGGTAAAATAAGGTTTTGTATTACATTTTGGGAATATCATTATTATTACATTGGGAAATAATTGATTTTACCAAAGCTACAAAAAATCTCTACAAAACGGCATTTTACCACTATCAGACCATCTTCAGCATGCCCGAGTTAGTCCAGAAAACAGGTTTTGGAACCTAAGAAGTAAAAAAATTGAAAATTGGGTACCGATTTCAGGACACGGTTCTGAACAAGGTACAATTATTTTCGGCTGAAGTGTATTATCCTTCAACTTTCCAAAATGGGTTTAACCACTTTTTTGTCTGTATTAACCTCAGAAATGTACTTAAAACTCGTTTTTTTGTTGTCGGAAAGCATTTTGCAGCAAAAATAATTCGATTTCTTGACCTTACTTTTGCACTAATATAACACACACTGTAGTCGAAAAACAGTTTTATTCAAGTCTTATTGTCCACCATTCAAGAAATCACACATCAATCATATCTAGCTCCAAATCCTCTTCTGGAATTTCGTTGCCCACCTGGCTCTATACGCATTCGCGCCCACCCGAAAAAAATATACCTTGGTCCCCCTGTTGATTTTTTTCGAAAATTTTTTTTCTCCGAAAAGTCTCAAAAAGTGTTTATAAGCACTTTAACATTATTTTCACACAAAAATTTTTTTGGTCCCAAGCTGATTTTTTTTAAATAGCAGGAGGAATTTACTTATAGATGAATTTAATGTAGATAAATTTAGATAGAGCCGTTTTACAGAGTGTTTCAAGAATTTCGAACGCTTTTAAATTGCCATACTTTTTTTGTAGACCGAATTTTCGAATTCTGTAAACACCCTGTACATTGAATTCTTTTAGGACGAGACTTTTTTCTGCCCGCTTCTGGCTTTTTTCTGCCCGCTTTTAGCTTTTTTCTGCCCGCTTTTTTGAGTTTATGTTAGAAAAGATTTTTTCTGCCCGCTTTGGCTTTTTTCTGCCCGCTTTTGCTCGAAAGTGCCGTTTTTGCTCGAATATGCCGCTTTTGGCTTTTTTCTGCCCGCTTTTTATCGAAAGTGCCCGCTTTTGTTTAAATATGCCCGCTTTTTTATTTTTTCTGCCCGCTTTCATTTGAAAGTGCCCTTTTTGCTACAAAGTGCCCGCTTTTGGATTTTTTCTGCCCGCTTTTGTTAAAAAGTGCCCGCTTTCGCTAAGAAGTGACCGTTTTTGTTTAAATGTGAATGTTTCTCAGTTTTGAAACAGGGAAACTTATTATTGTAGCCGAAAGACTGATTATTGTAACCGAAAACTTATTTTTGTCGTCGAAAAAAGTTCTTGCCGAAAGACTGATTTTTGTTGCCAAAAAACTGATTCTTGTTGCCGAAAGTTGTTCTCGACACGAAATTAGCAATTTTTGAATTTTTTGGTCATTTTCGTGTGAAATTCAGAGATGGGGAGAGACCAGATGGCTTGGTACCCATTCCGGAACGGCCAAAAGGCTAAAATTATTGGTTTTTTGGGGGTTTACTAAAGGGGGAGTAAACTTTTTGAGAAAAATCGATTGAGCGGATCAGATTTCGGGTCCGATTGGCTAAATCGCTCACAAATCGGTACTTCTTTAGTTCCCCCCCATATTCGGATTTTTTGAAAAGTGATCCTAAAACCACCTGCCGAACTCACTTTTTCTGCACAAAAAGATACTAGAAGCATTTCTAAAGACTTTCTAAATAAAAAAGAGTTGAATTTTATTTTAAAAAAAATTGTCACCCACCCTCGGGGTAGATGGTCTTTTTCGGGTATTTTAGGGTCATTTTTGGGTGATTCATCACATTTTTCTTGCTCGAGCTGGGCAAAAATACTCTCTAAATGCATTTTTATCAAGAGTCTTGCTCTTAATTATGTCTAAGGTGAGTGAGTGCGCGCATCTCTAACCAACCAAACCCCTGCGCCTCCGAAGGGGCTTTTCAAAAGTTCGAGTATGGGGGGGGAATAAAGAAGTACCGATTTGTGAGCGATTTAGCCAATCGGACCCGAAATCTGATCCGCTCAATCGATTTTTCTCAAAAAGTTTACTCCCCTTTAGTAAACCCCCAAAAAACCAATAATTTTAGCCTTTTGGCCGTTCCGGAATGGGTACCAAGCCATCTGGTCTCTCCCATCTCTGAATTTCACACGAAAATGACCAAAAAAATTCAAAATTGCTAATTTCGTGTCGAGAACAACTTTCGGCAACAAGAATCAGTTTTTTGGCAACAAAAATCAGTCTTTCGGCAACAACTTTTTTCGACGACAAAAATAAGTTTTTCGGTTACAATAATCAGTCTTTCGGCAACAATAATAAGTTTTCCCTGTTTCAAAACTGAGAAACATTCACATTTAAACAAAAACGGTCACTTCTTAGCGAAAGCGGGCACTTTTTAACAAAAGCGGGCAGAAAAAATCCAAAAGCGGGCACTTTGTAGCAAAAAGGGGCACTTTCAAATGAAAGCGGGCAGAAAAAATAAAAAAGCGGGCATATTTAAACAAAAGCGGGCACTTTCGATAAAAAGCGGGCAGAAAAAAGCCAAAAGCGGGCATATTCGAGCAAAAACGGGCACTTTCGAGCAAAAGCGGGCAGAAAAAGCCAAAAGCGGGCAGAAAAATCTTTTCTAACATAAACTCAAAAAAGCGGGCAGAAAAAAGCTAAAGCGGGCAGAAAAAAGCCAGAAGCGGGCAGAAAAAAGATTTATCCATTCTTTTACTGCTTCAAACGTATTTTAACACGGCAATGGCCGGTGGTGAATTTTGTCGATTCTGGTGCAAAATTTAACGCTGAACACGATGATGCAATCAGTTCTTCAAAAAGGCAGTTCTGGGGATTTTGGCGCCAAGTTGAAAAAGCGGAGTTTTCGAAAATGAGTTACTGCATATAAATGACTCTAACTCAGCTTGGTAGGTGTATTAGCCAATGATTTTTAGCTCATTAGAACCGCATTGAGACGAGCTTTTTAATGTGCTGTTACATTAATGCACTTTGTTTGAAAATTAAAATTAATTTAAAGGGGGGGGGACACTTGGGGGGTTGAGAAATGGGTTTGTCAACCTAATGAAAAACCCATTGACGGGTTGCAAAAACGTTTTAAATATAAAATTATTTATTTGATTTTATGATGGGTTTCACTAAATATCGTCGTATAATGTAGTGAAACCCATCATAAATCACATAAATAATTTTATATTCAAAACCTTTTTGCAACTCATTAATGGGTTTTTCGTCAGGTTGACAAACCCATTTCTCAACCCTTTTGGATGAGGAAGATGATTTGTTTTTTTATTTTTAACAAACTTTAATTTTACAGGCCAGTCAGATGGATATCCACCTGAGCTCAGGGTACTAACCCACGGCTCGGGGTCCGGATGTGTAAAATTGCACTTTTTATCCTAACAAACATGACTTCACGCATTATCTTGCGTATGATCAGACTATTTGCTTTCAAATTTGATTAATTTTTTTAGGTCGTCTAGGTGGTCATCCACCTACCCGAAGGTACCTACCCAAATTTTCGAGTTTGGACCTTAAAAGCTGAATCGAGACTATAATAAATGATTCACGACCAATAGGATTTGAACTTTTTGATAAAATGGATTACCTCCACAGGGATTTGAATACTGTAGATTAATTTACCTGTAGATGAATTTACTTGTAGATGAATTTACCGGCTGTACCGAAGAATTTAAAAAAATATTTGCTAAACGTCACATTTGCTAAAAAAACTTTTGCTAAAAAAAATTTTGCTAAAGACATATTTGCTAAAGGCACATTTGCTAAAAAAAATTTGGTCGATACGTAAAAATGCCCCCTTTTGGCGAAAAAGTGCCCTTTTTTGTGAAAAAGTGCCCCTTTTTGTGAAAAAGTGCCCCTTTTTTCATTTTATACCTTTTTCTTGTTTTTAGCACTACTTTGCCCATTTTTTCAATTTTTTTTAACACTATCAGGTAGCCCTGCGATTCTAGTTTCTAATGAGGTATCATTTGTTGCATAATTTCTGCAAAACGTAACACAAAAAAGTGAAAGTATGAAGCAAATCAGAAAATAATTTGGTTCACACTTTTACGTTTTTGTGCTACATTTTGCAGAGATGATGCAACAACTGATACCTCATTAGAAACTAGAATCGCAGGGCTACCTGATAGTGTTAAAAAAATTAGAAAAAGTGTGCAAATTTGTGCTTTTTTAATTAAAATGAAAAAAGGGGCACTTTTTCGCCAAAAGGGGGCATTTTTCCGTTTTGTCCAAAAAATTTTGCTAAAGTCACATTTGCTAATTTTTTTTGCTAAAGGCAATTTGCTAATGAAATTTTTTGGTAAAGCCTTTTCTGGTCCCTTTTGTGTCACAAATATGACCGTAGGGTGTTTAGGAAATGCAGGTACTTGGAACCGAACCTGTGACCAAGTCAAACGCTTGTCTTTCTATATCTAAAATTATGGTAAAAAAAAAGTATGCGCCCAGGTGGATTCAAACCAGCGACCTCTATATCAACCCTCAGGATCGCTAAGAACTTCATCCAGTGTGACCAAACTAGGGTTGGGTAATTCTCCGGAGAAATACTTTCCGGGTAATTACCCGGGTAATTACCGAAAAGCGGAGAAATACTATTTGCTGATACCTAAACCATCTGGATGGTACCCAAACCACCTGAATGGTACCCAAATCACATGGATGGTACCCAAACCCTGGATAGTACCCAAACCATCTGGATATCACTCAAAAACTTGGATGATACCTAAACCACCTGGATGATACCTAAACCAAAAATTAGCTGCAGGTTAACTGCAATAAATACTTAAAAATAGTATTTCTCCTAATTTTCTTTACGGAGAAATACTTAGTATTTCTCCGGGTAATTACCCGGGTAATTACCCGGAGAATTACCCGGGTAATTAACCATCACTCAACCTTAGACCAAACCAACTGGTCGTCCACTTGGATCGAATTTTTTTTTCGCGTTTTCGAGTTCCAAAACGATTTTTCTGCACTAATTCGACCATGCTGAAGATGGTTTGACACTGGTAAAATTACGTTTTATCGAGAAATTTTTGAATTATGGTAAGTTCTTGATTTATCAAAATCAATTACTCACGATAACTCAAATTTTTTTTGATAAAACGCGATTTTACAACTGTCAAACCATCAAACCATGGAAAAAAGTTGGAATGATAGTGTCTTTGACGCAATAAGAACTACAAAACCGCGTTAACAAAAGAAATTTTAGTAAATATGCCTTTAGCAAAAAGTTTTTTTTAGCAAATGTGCCGTTTAGTAAATATTTTTTTAAATTCTTCGGTGCACCCGAATTTACCGTCGCTCATGTAAAACAGTGTGAATAAACGTTGTGAAATCTAAAGTAAGATTAGCGCCTAAAGTGGTTTTTCGAACATAATTTAAATGTAGCAATTTAACGCAATTTTTTCAAAACTGGAAAAAATAACGTTAAATTCATGATCGCCGACCCCGAAAACCCTTAAAACAATCGGTGTTTACATGATCGTTGGTCAAAAAATATGTCTACGAGAATCGGGTAAAATTTCTATCCTCAGCAGTTGGGGTCGTCATTTTGCCCTCAGATGAGGGTAAATTTATCTCCTCCCTCATCTTATGGTGAGGGTAAATTTTGACCCTCAGCTCAGGGTAAACTTACCGGGGTAAACCTACCCTCAAGTTGAGGGTAGCTCTTATGGTGAGGGTAGGGTAGGTTTACCCTCAGCTGAGGGTAAACCTAACCTTACCCTCATCTATTGGTATGGGCCCAGGGGGGAGAGGGCGCTGTCGCGCAAGTGAAGAAAAATGAAATGCCACACATGTCAATTGAAAAAAATTATAAATTAAATTCCTCAAAAAATGGTGCAGCAATTTTGTGTTACCTTAAAGGGGTGTGACATTAGGGGTGGAAATTTGACATGAAAACCCCAACTTCCCGAGTCTAGAAATTTCTTTTTTGTTGAATAAGGTGTAAAACTTATTTTGCAAAGTTACTCTATGCAAATGTTCGCACCGAATAAAAATGGTGGGATGCACATTTGAAACAAAAAAAAATCGGTTGCTCCTCCCCTGAGGACATACTCCCTCGATTTGTGTCTCATAAGGAAACATTCACAATTGTCTTGTTTTTTTAATTTTCTTGAATTTTTTTGCAGATTTATGTAGGGCATCCGAGAGTGTATAATAAAGTGCTGCCCTTTTCCCAGATCATCTAAAAAAACTAACTGGGTACTTTTTCACATCCGCTGCGTACTTTCCAAAATCTGGGTACTTTTACGTTTTGTCAATATTTTTATTTCCAAAATTTACCGTGTTACTATTATTCCACTCAGCTCATATATTATGTTGTTGTGTGGGGTTTTTTGGCACAACTCTAATCATTTTTCCATAATAAATTGCTTTCTCCCGACACTTCTAATTCCCCAATGAGAAGGTTATGTGGGAAGAGGAGACTAGTGCCTCTAACCATTGCTTCTTTATTACTTGTGGAAATTACTTAAAAGTGGTTATGAAAAGTAGCTTTTAACTTTTTTCAACTTAACATGGTCTAAAACATGTTTCTTAAAAAATATACCTCAACTTTTTTGTATCGAGTCAAATTTAAAAATTAGAGCAAATTAATTATTCGCGATAGGTGGCGGTCAATTCGTCGACATTTTCGTCAAATTTAGGTTTACTACGCCGATTGAGTTAATTACTATAAACTACCGTAAATATTCTAATAAAGCCCCTCTTGACATTGAGGGTCTGTACTCAGAGTAGAGACAACATTGTGCAAGGCTGTCAGCTCAGCCAGTCGTCTCCAGCATCAGTCCAGTCTCCAGCCAAGTGGTCTAAAAAGCCAGCCATCAAAGAAACTCCAGTAGCTAGTCTCCTATGTCTACGTTACGTGCATTGTAAGTGTGTATTGAATAAAAACCCCCTCAACAATGTCTCTAGTGTGGGCTCGACGTCTACATATTTTACTCTTTCAAACTTTTCATTAGCATAAGTATAATCTGCGAAAAATTACCTCATCCAAGTTAGATAATAAAAAATTATCAAGCAACAGCAACTCAAAAGTAGACTAAAAACCATGATACGGGTATTATGGTTTTTCGGTAACTTTGGAAAACTTGGTCTCCCTAATTTTTCAAATGATCTGGAGATATCGGCAGCACTTTGTTATATGACTTCGGGGTGCTCTACAAGGATCTGCAAAAAAATCTCTTAACAAAATTTTTGAAAAAAGACACTACTTGAGGTTCCTTGATATAAAAACAAAAGAAGTAAAATTTAAAAACCCCAAAATTTGAAATCTGACGAGGTAAATTATATACAGTCAAAAAGTATATATACATGCATATGTACAGGGTGATCAAACTTTTTCTCCCACATTTGTTTTGCCCATAACTTTTCATTAAAAGGCTCAAAAAGCCCTAAAACTGCCATTTTGTTTAAAAAAGAACGTGGAGCTTTTGGCGATTGGAACCAAGCTGCAGCTATTTTTTTAATTTATCAAATTCAATTCTTTGTGATATCTTAGCGATGTCTTCACACCTCTTCACTCTTCAAAGGTGACTGTGTGGGTGGGTATTGGTAAATATGGTGTCGTTAAGCAATTTTTCTTTGAAGGAAATGTTAATGCTCCTCGATATTTGACAATGCTCCAAAATCAAGCAATTCCGGCTCTTCGACAATTGCCAAATTTCGAACAATTTGCTTTTTGAACAATATGCAAGATGGTGCTCCACCTCATTGGGGATTGCAGGTTCGGAGTTTTTTGAACGAACTGTTTCCTGCTAGGTGGATTGGCCGTTTTGCATTGAAATTCGCATTGAAAGAATGAAAGAAGTGTGGAGACCAGATAGAAAATCCTGCTGTTGTTCCTTGAATAAACCTTTGTTGATAACTTGTTGAATTTTTCAAGAATTTAAAAAATAGCTGCAGCTTGGGTTCCAATTTCCAAAAGCTCTACGTTCTTTTTTTAAACAAAATGGCAGTTTTAGGGCTTTCGAATGGGTGGTCGAACACAAAATTTAAGCCTTTCAATAAAAAGTTATGGTCAAAACAAATGTGGGAGAAAAGTTTGATCACCCTGTATATACCAGTGTAGTTTCTATTAACTCATACTCTTTTTTGTAACAAATATTTGGATGTATAATGCGTTTTTTTTGCAGCAGCGTTCTTTTTTTGAAATATTGATTCTAGCAAAAGCTGTTAGGGGTATTTGTTTGCTCAAGAATCTATTCTTTGATTGTCTTCTTTAATTAAGGTTTTCTGAACTAACATGTTAGTCCTTTTAATTTTGGAACTCCTGTTGATATACAGGCCAGCGTATGTTAGGACGGACTCAAACATGAGTCTGAAACATATGTGAGTTCGTCCTAACATACGCTGGCCAACCTTCACCTAAGCCTGAAAAATCACAAAAACAAAAACGAGAAGGACCAACGCAAAAAAATTCCCCCATTGAGGGATAGGGGCAAAGAGTTAATAGAGAATATGCAGTATTTACCATTTTGCAGGTAATTATTCCTACAGAACCAACAAGCATCATGTTCTACAGTGGGTCTTGTGGTGGAGGAACAAGTTCTCGACGACAAAGTGAAATGCTATTTGAGTCTCAAAAATGTAGGTTTTATCTTGGGTCGGGTCATGGCCGGGTATTGCAGAGTTTGTAGTTATGATTTTAAAATTTCGACGGCCTTATGGCCGAATTACCGCCTGGTCACACTCCTTGGTCTTGGTCGATGTCGACTTTTTTAATGTCTTTGGAACTGGAGCTTTTAAACTATTGTATCGTTTTTGTTACACTTTTCAAATATTTTTGATGTATAAGAAAGCTGAGTTCCTAGACTGCCAGGCGACTCGTTACAAATTGTGACTCGTTACAGTTTTTTCAAATTGGCGCGTTTTGGTGCTCAGTCTGAGATACACGTTTGAGCCCGCCTAACGTGCGCTGGCCTACCCTAAGCCTAAGCCTAAGGCCTAAGTTAAAAAAAAGTTAAGAGGACATGCAGAAAACAGTCAAAAAAAAGAAATTGAAAAATTCAAAATTGTAACGAGTCACAATTTGTAACGAGTTGCTGTTATACCGAGTTCCTAAGCTATTGTTTGATATAAAAAAGATAAAATTGATTCTAGAAAAAATCATCTCTGGTCACAATAGAATTTCAGGAAAGTCGACCTTGACCAAGGAGTGTGACCATAGCCTTAAAATTGGCCAAGCATTTGCTCAATCCTAGTTTTATAAGACCTTTAACCGGACCCGCTTGTGTTAGAGACCACTCAACGGCACTTGTTTACTTGGCGGGAGGGGGGCTTTTTTGGTCAACTATTAATAGTGTTTAGACGTCTTCTAAATAACTTTTATACGCTAAAAACGATAAAAAAATTCCTTCCCAACAATTTCCATACTGAAAAGTTAAGGTTTCAAAAAAAAGTTAGTTACCATAAGTCGACCAATTGTCTTGGTCCCCCAAGCTAAATTAACCAAAAAGGGTACCTGGATATCTTTAAAAATACCGGAAAGATGGGATTTGAACATAGTTTTGTAAGCTGGGGCCTGCCGCATAAAGAAACTCTGGTATGCGTATTGTTTTTAGTAATTTTATACGCTAAAAACGATAAAAAAAGTTCTTTTCCCGTTTTTTAGAAATCCGGTTTTCGGCTTTAACTGATTGGACAAAACCGGGTTTTGTGCATCGAGAGTTTTTTTCGAGTGATTTGTGTCTAAGGTATGTGGGTGTGCGCATCTCAACTCCAAGCCCCCTGCGCCCCCGAAGGGGGCGCAGGGGGCTTGGAGTCACCTGGGAGCTCTTCGATTCATGATTCATCCTAAAAAAGGAGAGATTATGAGAAAAAGCAGCTGTTTCGTTAAAAAAACACAATCAAAAATGATTGGAAAACAAAAAATTTGGTTCGACATTTTTTCAAAAATGTGACTGTTTTTTGTATCACCCTGTAGGTTCGACTGTACAGTCGAACCTGGATAACCGGAAACCTCCAAAAGTTCGTTTCTTAGCTGGGTCCGACACTTTTAAGACCTCTTTTTGAATGTTTTTGTCAAACCTGTTTTGACAGTCTGGTCGCAAATATCGTAAGGATGCCGATTTTGCCGATCGCTTTTCAAAATCTAAAATCTTTTCACTCTAAAAAAGCAAAACCTCAATAACCGGACACCCTTTTACAGAAATACGTCTAATAAGTTTGAGTAACGTTGAGGATCTATATCTCAGCCTAGATCGAATATTTCGCATATCTCTTTTTCGCGTTTTCTTAACTCATATGAGTTCTGCCGATTTCTTTTTCTAGATTATGGTTGAGCACTCAAAATTTTCGAGATCGACTCAGAATTTTTCAGATTTTTGGGACTTTGAAAAATAAGCGGTCATGGCGCTTATTAGAAAAAATACGATATTCGATTTGCACACAAAGGTGTTTTTTAAATTCAAAACTCACAGCTAGAGTTGGGAAAATAGCCGGCTATTTTCTTTCCAGCTATTTAGCCGGCTATATAGCCGGCTATTTTCTTTTTTCCTTCTATTTTTGGCTATTTTCTCAACCCTTGTGAAGAAGAGTTATACGTATACATGTATATAACAGCTATACAAAATAGCCGATTTCTCACTGATCGGCTATTTTCTACAAAATAGCCGGCTATATTCCGGCTATATAGCCGGCTATAATCTCGGTTATATAGCCGTTGGTCAACTCTACACAGCTAAATTTGAAATATTGAATTTTTCGAATGCTTGCTATCTCGAAAGGAATTCGAAGATTGACATTAACAGTCGACCCTCGATTTAACATACAATTTTTCATTTTTTGTCAATTACTTTTAATTTATTTATTTTTTTATTCTGAAGATAACCACCCACCCCCCCCTCTCCTGCTTGGCATTTTTGTCTTTTTAGAATTCTTCGTGTCCGAAAAAAATTCTGAGAAAATGCCTAAAAGTGAATATTTTGGGTTTTAGGCGTTTTCTCAGAATATTTTTTCGAGAACGAAAAATTGTAAAAAGACAGAAATGTCAAGCACAACATTTGAAGGGGTGGGTATTTTCAGAATTTGAAAAAAAATATTTGACAAAAAACGAAAAATCGTATGTTAAATGGAGGGTATGTTAAATCGAGAGTCGACTGTAGTTTGCATTTGAAGAAAAGTTTGCATGCAAATTGACCAAATTGATATTTCGTATTTGCCTAGCATGGAAGTCTTAATGATTATTCTGCTTAACTTTAATGAATTTTCGCCGTGCCAAAAAAAACCACCTCAAACGGCTAATATTGCTTTAGAGAATTAGCCAGGCTGGCTGTTTTGCATTTTGGTTATTTTCAAGAAGCGCACATAAAGTCGATTAGGAGCTACTTCCCCCAAAAATGGCCCACTTTAAAGGCTTTGTGTGGAAGAAGGTTTTGCAGGCTGCTTCCAATTTTGCTTATTATTCTGGGTTGACGCCTTTTCCTCTCTTTTTCAACCAAAAAAAGGAAATAAGAAGGTAATTGAAGATGCAAATCGCTTTTAAATAGACTGCCACTTAACACCCCAAAACTAGCTGGATACCTTATTAATTCTATTGCTCTGGCTGAAGCTTGTATATTTTTCAAAACAGATTTCTGTAATCTTTCAATCACAAACATGAGGAGGGAAGGGGGGGAGTTGTGGATAGGCAAGTGGGTAGAATGCAGGTAAACCAGTACTAAACAAGGTGGTGCAAATTGCGTTACCAAAATACTTCTCCAAGTACTGGTCTTCACCGCTCTGCAGCCAGGTTTTAGTTTGGACAAAAACGAATTTTGTAAACCAGGGTTGCAGAATGCTAATTTAGACAATTACCGTATTTCCTGTAATAGGGCGTCCGGCCGCCTTTTTTTCAAACTCGAAAATGGGAAAATTTTGAGGTTTTTGGATGTCCAATCAAAATTAAAAGGGCATGATCGTGCCCGATGGGGAGAAAAGGCGCGAACCAGCAGTTCTTTTCTTTCTCGATAAATTTTTACATTCGTTCTCGTCTAGATTTTTTAAAAGCAGTATAAGGTCATCTATATCAGATTTGACGCAGAACGAGTTAAAAATGGGACGATTTGAAAAAATTCGAAAAAAACTGCTGGTTCACGCCTTAACGCACGGGCATGCCCTTTAAAGAAGATTTCCCTCTAATTTAATATTGCATTTTTCTGTGAATTTTTTTTTTGTATTTTTTAAGTATTTTTAACCCCCCCCCCCGGGTACACTTAGGGTTATGTGACTTGTTGAGAATTTGCCTACATCCTATACAGCCCAGGTTTATTGCCTTTCCAAGGTATATTTTTTTAGCAGCTCCAATTCCTTCAATGGATGAGCGGGTGGTGTTGAACGTGGGTGGAATTAGGCATGAGACTTATCAAGCAACATTAAAGAAGATCCCAGCCACCAGGTTGTCACGTCTTACACCTGCTCAGGCCAACTACGATAGCCTGCTGAATGAATACTTCTTTGACAGGCATCCAGCTGTTTTTGAGCAGGCAAGCTTTTCGGATAAGTTGTAATAAAAGTTGTTTCTCGAAAGTTTTTTATCCTTGATATTTAAGATATTGAACTACTACAGGACAGGCAAACTCCACTATCCCACTTCTGTGTGTGGTCCACTATTTGAGGTAATATTCATATGATGAGCTTGGAAAGCTGAGATTGAATAAAAATATTTTATTGAGGAGGAATTGGAGTACTGGGGACTAGATGCAAACCAAGTAGAGCCATGCTGCTGGATGACATATGGTTGGTCACTAACGCATAATACTTAGGCGAAAACTCAAGAGGTGAACCGATGCGGGGCTATTCTCCAGGAGTGAGAATATAATTTATGGATCGGATTCTTTACTACTTTGAAAAATTCCAAGCAGCGCTGCTTCGACGCCGCGTTAGCAATGCCCCGCTGTTTTTCGAGGGGTAAAAGTTACTACATGCTCCAAAATTTAATTCATTTATTTTCTAGCCACTGAATATTTGAAGCTACCGTATTTCCTCTATTAGCTCTCCATGCTCTCCAAACACTAAAATACTCTTTTTTCGACTAAAACATTCTTATATTTGTATTTTTCTTTGAGTTTTTGTCTCAATTTTCATTAAGTTTTACTATTTTCTTTTAACCAAGAATCTCAGCTTTTTAACTAGCTATCAAATTAAAGTGAGGGATTCCATAAATTAAGAGATTTAGAGGTTTGAAAAAATAGGTCTTATTTTGGTGCATAGATGATTTGTCCATTTTGGACAAATGTCCGAAAATGGGCACAAAGTTGATTTTGCCTTGGTCCCTCATGTCGATTTTTTTGCCTAAATTTTTTTTTCTAAAAGTTTAAAAAAAAAGTTTAAACCACACGTTTGAGTCCTACTTAACGTGCACTGGACTACCATGAGGGTAAGCCATGAGGGTAAGTGTGTAAAAGACCGGTTAATTGAAAAAATTAACAGGGGGGACCAAGGCAAAATTTGGCAAAACATTTTGCCCATTTTTAGACATTTGTCCGAAAATGATCAAAACGTCCCTTTACCGTTATTTTGTCTTTATATCTATATTTTTCAGGGTAGTTTGATAGTTTGTTAGAAAGCTGAGATCCATGGCTACACGATATTGCTAAAACTTTTCAATAATTAAGATAAAAATTAAAATAAAATGCAAATATACCGTATTTCCTCTAATAAGCGCGCATGCGCGCTTATTTTTCAAACCCCCAAAAATCTGAAAAAATTTCTTAAAGTAGGGGGTGCGCGCTTACTAGAGCATGCGCGCTTATTAGAGGAAATACGGTAAAATCAAATATAAAGTCGGAAAAAAGTATTTTAGTCGGAAAAAGATACTGTCCTTTAAAAATGCTGTTACAAGAAAATTTGCCACGACCTTTTGAAATAAGAGATCGCAGATATATTTGACAGAAAAATTCTAATGTTTTTTTGAATAACTCAATTGGCATCCTAATAATCCCTAGTCCATTAAGTAAGCCATCGAGACACTCAAGAAACTTTGGCAGTGCTGGACAGATTGGACACTGATATTCATCAGGACGAAGACCCACAAGTCATAGAACAGCAAAGAATGAAGAAATTCGGGTGGAGGAAGAGTTCTGGAGAGGTCAGACCAACCTGTGGATGCGAATGAAGCCAAGGATATGGGCGTTGTTTGATGAACCTTATTCTAGTACAATGGCTAAGGTAGAAATATTTCAGGCTGCGTCTTTTTATGTTTTTTTGTTCTAGGTGGTGGCATGTATAAGTGTGTGCTTCATTGCCGTCTCTATATTCTCGTTCTGTTTCAAGACACATCCCAACTTCAGAGTGGACCATATCACCCTGGTCAACCACTCAAACTTATATTATGCAACACAACAGCCTTCTGCATTGCCTAACCCTGACTTTGTGAGTGTGCAGAGAAATTCCACTGAGCCACATAAGATATTTTCACAGGTTGTTTTTTTAGTAAAATTCACTAAACTATCCAATTTGAACCATCGACAAAAATGACAAAATGCACCTAATAAGTATTGGCTCAAATCGAAAACCCCGCAAAATCATTAAATCTCCCGTCAAATTTTTAAAAATTCTCCTTCTCAGTGTATACTTTTCAAATTTTTATTTTTTTGCATTAGCATGTAGTCCTGAATCTCTAGTTTCTGATAAGCTATTTACTAGCTTGATAAAATTTGAAAAATAGGAGAAAAATTGAGTTTTTCAAAACTACACCTTTTTTTAAATGAAATGTTCTCCCACTTTTCAAAATTGTATCGACTTAGTTGATAACTTATCAGAAACTAGAGATTCAGGGCTACATGCTAATGTAAAAAAATACAAAATATGAAAGTATACACCTAGAACGAGAAGTTTTAAAAATTTGACGGGAGATTTAATGATTTTGACGGGAGATTTAATGTTTTTGACGGGTGTTTTCAGGTACAGCCATAAGTATTTTTTAAATACAGTCAAACCTCGATTTAACGACCCCACCTCAAGTTTGTTCCACCTAGGGTCCAACACTTTTTTTAACTCCATTTTTGAAATAATTTATCGATTTTGTTTTGACAGTCTGGCCCGTATTAATAAAGATTACCCTTACCTCTACCTTTTACCCTTACCTCTAACTTTTACTCTTACCTCTAGCTTTTACCCCTACCTCTACGTTTTTTACCTTTAACTTTTACCCTTACCTCTACCCTTACCCTTACCACTACCTTTTACCCCTACCTCTACCCTTACCTCTACCTTCAATTTTTACCCCTACCTTTACCTCTACCTTTTACCATTACCTGTAACTTTTACCATTACCTTAACTTTTTACCCATAGCTGTATTCTACCTTCAACTTTTACAAATACATGCAAATACAACTGCTTCGGCACCAAACGATTTATTCAACAACACAACAGTGCAAAGCACACTTCAACGGACAAAGTAACGATTTACGATAGAATTTCTCATATTCGATCCCGTGTTCATTCTTTGCAATGCGCAGAGATTGCATGCACAGACCCTCCTCGGCGGCTGATCATCATTCATTTCCACAATAATTCATTCCCGTGAACATTGCGAAAACTGAACAAAAACAACGATAGAGTGAGAGAAAAAGCACAGTCTTAAAGTAGCGAGCAAAAGTCAACAATCCGCACAACAATGAAACGCACAACAATGAAAAACGGACGTTGAATTCGTGTTCAGCGAACTAAAATTGCTTTAGAAATGCTTTACGGGACAATATTTTGAAAATTGAGATGAAGTTAAAAAATTTTACCATGCTACTACCCATGGTAAAAATATGCCTTGGTCCCCCTGTTGTTTTTTACCCTCACCTCTACCTTTACCTCTAGCTTTTATTAATACGGGTAGAGGTAAGGGTAAAGGTAAAGGTAAAAGGTACAAGTAAAGGTAAGGGTAATTTTTTTTTATTAATACGGGTAAAGGTAAGGGTAGAGGTAAGGGTAAAAGGTAGAGGTAGCGGTAGGGGTAAAAATTCTTTATTAATACGGGTAGAGGTAAGGGTAGAGGTAAGGGTAAAAGGTAAGGGTAAATCGATTATTAATACGGGCCCTGGTCGCAAATATCGTAAGGATTCTAATTTTGCCGGTCGTTTTTTAAAAACCTAAAGTTTTCGCTTTTAAAAAACCGAAACCACGATTTAATGACCCCCTTTTTGAAAATTAGAGGGTCGTTAAATCGAGGTTTGACTGTAGTTCGTATCTAATTATGACCGCGAATTTCTTACTGGATTTCTGCTGGTCTACATACATCTGCATACTTTGAGTATAACTGATCCTATTAGGACAGGAATGGGAAATATCTCGTCAGAACCGCAAGTGGAAATTTCCAGATAAAAGTCAAAAATGTGGCGTAAAGGCGTTTGGCCCCTTTTTCCACAAATGGAAAAAAGGGCCAAACGACTTACGTAAGTCGTTTGGCCCCTTTTTCCACTTTTTTAAATACGCGCCTTTTTTAGTTTTATTGTTTTTTGCAGTTTGTTGTTCTTTAATTATTTTTTTCTTGAATAACAGCCATAAACTAATTTTTAAAAGACTATTGAGCCTCAGGGTGATAGGTAAACACCTGGTACATCCTCTTAATGGGTATCCATCTCTATAATCTAAAATTTTGGATTTAGGTGAAACTAACTAAAAGTCATTCTACCCTATGCAAAATCGTGTCCTAAATACGGTTTGATAATGCTATTTGACTTGCGGAAGCCCCAGTTCTGCATTAATCACGTATCCCGAAGGGTAACCGGGTGGTGCTCAGGTTGTTCTACCTAGCTAATGGTACTCTGGTGGAAGTGCTTCGGTAGTAGTACCCAGGTAGTCGTACCCAATGCTTAAATGGTTTAGGTCGATGGAGATACCTGGAGACAAATGGATACCTCTGGTAAGTGGATACCTAGGCAGATAGGTCGAAATGAGGAAGTTGACTGATTGGTCTACTCAGTCCGGGTCCATATCCGGGTACAAGTGGTAGATTTGGATGTCCACCTGGGTCAATTTTCTCTCTCTCTTATTTTTCGGTTTCGAAAAGCTATTACCTTCACTTATTCCGATAATCTGAATATACTCTGTAAATTCCAAACTGTCCTTTTAGCTATTCTACCAAAACTCAAAATTACCCTAGAAAATGGCATTTTACTATTATTAAACCTTCTTTAGAATGCTCGAATTACTGAAAAAAACGGGTTTTGGAAACCCAAACATAAAAAGAAAATATTTTCACTAAATGGACGACCATTTCGTTGGGTTGGTGTAGAAATGATCCAATTCATAAATGATCCAATGGATTATAGAAAAACATTTTAAACGATAGGAGTTTTCACAAGAAAAAAGATTAATTTGAAAATCTTCGCTGAGGAATTTAGCGACCAGAGGGGGAATTCACCGTAGGGAAATTTACCAGAAGGAGTATACACCGCGGGAAAATTTACCTAGAGCCAAGACTATGAAAAGCACACAACAATAAAAATATATAAAGGGCGCTAATTCAAAAAGTGGAAAAAGGGGGCCAAAAGCCTACAACCCAAAAATGTCGCAAGGAGGAAATTTTTTTGTTGGCCTACTTTTTCAATACGCAACGAGCTGGATTTTTTTCTGGACCAGTTAACATCACCGAGATGTTAACTGGTCATGAAAAAATCACTTCGATGCAAGCTCAAAAAGTGGGCTAACAAAACTTTTGTCCGCGCGACACTTCCGACTTTTATCCGGAAATGTATGGTTGCCCGTCAGAACAGCGCATATTCAAAAATTTGTGAGCAAAAAAAAATAATACAAAAATTTGGACAACCCTATAGAAGGTACTTTATTACATCTAGAGTAATTTTTGGTTTTAGAGCACCCCTAGAGATCGGTTATGAGGTGCTCTTACATAGACGGCTATTGGTCACCGACCCTGAATGATTTTTTTGAAAATTTTGATCAAAATTGTCAATTTTCAAGGCAAAAGTTTCTGTAAAGTCTGCCGTAATATTAAAACCTCATCCTGAATCCGAATCCGTTGAGATCAGATCAAAATTATAGGCTCAGATATCCACTAAAATAGGTAAGTGGTGCCAAATTCCTGGTCTATCTACTCAAAATAGCTACATATCAGCTTATAAAAATTATTTCGATCTGATGTCAACGGATTGCATTCAGGATGAGATTTTAGTTTAGGGCAAATTAAAGATTTTGATCAAAATTTTCAAAAAAAAATCAAAAAGGGTCGGCAATCGATATTTTAACCTCTTACATCAAGGTTGCCCTGATATCAGAGTAATATTTTATGCAGATTTGACTGTAAACCGTCAAATGCCTTGGTCCATGTAGTTTTTGAATAATTTCAACTGGCCATAATTTTTTTATTCTTACGCAGACAGAAATTCAGATTGAATTTGTGTGCAATATATGGTTCACCTTTGAAATTCTTATCCGCTTTGTATGCTGTCCTTCCAAACTGAGCTTTCTCAAATACCCACTGAACATTATTGATCTGGTAGCCACACTCAGTTTTTACACTGATGCAATACTTGCTAGGTTGCTAAATGAAGGTCTTTTTTTATTCATTCTGTATAAACTAATTTGTGTTGTTGTTAGAAGCTCCAAAAGACGTGGTCGAGTTCTTGTCTATGATCAGAATCCTCAGGTTGTTCAAACTGACTCAACACCATCGGGGCCTTCAAATACTGATTCATACTTTCCGAGCATCCGCCAAAGAGTTGATGCTCTTGGTAAAAAAATTATCGATTATTGGCAATTCATTTAAAAAAATCCATTTGAGGTGTTCTTTCTTGTACTAGGAGTAGTCATCTTTGCTACTTTGGTTTATTATGCTGAAAAGACGGAGACAAATCCAGGCAACCAATTTCAATCTATCCCAGTTGGGCTATGGTTTTCGTTGATCACTATGACCACAGTAGGTTACCGACTCACTGTTTGAATATGCTTTTCAATTTTAAATATTACAGGTAGGCTATGGCGATATGACACCCCAGGTAAACCATACTTGATAAAAAATAACCAAAATTTTGAAATTTTTATTATGGCTCGTTTACGGACTTCGACTCAGACTGAGACTTAGACCGAGTCTAAGAGACGTTCATGTAGCCAGAATAGTCTCAGTCTAAGTCTAAAGTGTTCACGGACTGAGACTTAGACTTAAACTAGGAAGTCACTAAGAGCGACTTCGTTTTACATTTTCACAGTGCAATGTCCAGAATATTCACAATTTTCATTGATTTCTTAGTTCAAATAATTTTTCCTGAAAATCTTCATTAACAACACCATTAAAAGTTTCGACAAGCTTTGTACTTATGTCTTTTGCATTGGCCACTTCTTCAGGTGCACCGGTGGTTATTGATCTCATGTGAGCATTCGATCAACTTCAACAAAATCCTCCATTTTGTTATCACTTTATAATTCCAAAGCAGTTTTTTATACCGTTGCGCTCTCAGCTTAGATGGCTGGTCGAGAAAGAAAGCATCCAATAACCCTTTAAACCATTTAAAAGAAAAAAATTTGATCCTGTTTTTCATATTTTTCACATAAAGAAAATTAGCCTTAGTCTCAGTCTAAGTCTCACTTCGTGAACACCTTAGACTAAGAGGTGTTCATGTAGCCAAAATAGTCTCAGTTTAAGTCTCAGTCTAAGTCGCAGTCCGTGAACGAGCCATTAGAGAAGGGGTCTAGGCCTAAGTGGTAGACTCGAATTTAAAAAAGTAAGAGATAAAGAAATAAGGCCGGAAAAGTATTTTTCCGGGTAATTACCCCGGTAATTACCAATCAACCAACCCTAAAAAAACGAAAAAGTGACCATATTTGGGAAAAAGTTCTAGTATTTGCGAAGAAATGGCCACTACTTTTGGTTTTGTGGCCAGTTTTCGTGAAAAAAGTTCCACCTTTTTCAAAAATGTGTCTAGTTTCGGTGATAATTCTCTAGATTAAACACTAAGTTGGCATATTTTGGCTACCGTATGATAAAACATCCATTTGCTTTTGTTTCAGCTTTAGACAGTACGCTTCTTCTGAGGCAAAATGAATACAACATACTCTGTTGAGCACAGTATATGCGCGTGAAGCCTCCCCCTCAGATATTTCCTTATCGGTGCCCCCCCGTTAGATTTTTTTCAAAACGGTATAGGTAAAACGGCCTCCGAAATTTGAAAAACGGTGTAGGTAAAATGGCCTAAAAATGGCCTGGTGAAGGGGGTCAGAAATTCCTGCGTACGCCACGGTCCAGTGTATGCGAAAAAATGGCCACTACTTTTGACTTTGTTGCCAGTTTTCGTGAAAAAAGTCCCACTTTTTCAAAAATGTGTCCAGTTTTAGTGAAGATATGCAAAATTATGGGCACATGTGTCGACTACTGGATATACTGTGATCAACAGAGTATGTTGTATTCATTTTGCCTCAGAAGAAGCGTACTGTCTAAAGCTGAAACAAAAGCAAATGGATGTTTTCTCATACGGTAGCCAAAATATGCCAACTTAGTGTTTAATCTAGAGAATTATCACCGAAACTAGACACATTTTGAAAAAGGTGGACCTTTTTACGAAAACTGGCCACAAAACCAAAAGAAGTGGCCATTTCTTCGCAAATACTAGAACTTTTCTCCAAGTATGGTCACTTTTTCGTTTTTTTCCATAAAATTCTATAAAATTCGAATTTTAATGTTTGTTGTATTGAGAGGAAATTGAAATTTTTGTAGAATTTGGGATTAGGAGAACATTTTGCTGAACACGAATTCAGTATCAGAATGAAAAGATTCTTGAAAATTAAACACTAAAAATTAAAGGATTCTATAAAATAAGGGCACGTGATTTAGCACTAAAAACATGCTTAGCACTAATTAGTGCCATTTATGCTGTGCTCATTACACAAAATTCGTGCTAGCGCAGTATTAGTGCCAATGACACTAAATTAGTGCCTACACTAAGTAGTGCTTTTTCAAGTGCTAAAAAAGCACTAAATTAGCACTATTTAATAAGGACTTGTGCCCAAATGCAGTTCCCTGCAGCTCTATACAAAAAGGTGTCGCACACGAATTCCGCAGAAGGTATTCCCTTTTGGTTACAGTCAAAACTCCCATTAACATACTCCCTCATTAACATACGGCTGGCTAAGAACTATTTGGTCTGATCATGGTGATTTCCTTATCAACATACTCTCCCATAAACATACACCTCTCATTAACATACGGCTAGTCCGGGTCCCAAGGGTGTATGTTAATGGGAGTTTTGACTGTATGTGGCAACCAACTAGGAAACTAGCGACCTTTTAACAACATAAAACTCCATTAAACTGATGGATCAGTTTTTTAGACATAAATAGAGTAGAATTCAAATTCCACTCACTCTTCAAAGTGAAGCGCAATGGTGACAAAATTGATTGTTAAGTAGATGAACTGCGACAAATTTGATTACCAGAACTTACGGCTAACGAGCTAAATCACGCGAAACTAAGAAACTACAGCAAAAAAGGGGTGATCACAGCAAAACATAGAACACTCATTTATACTGTCGTAGAAACATACTTTTACAGGACAATTTATACATTATTTTCTAATCATCTTCTAGCGTGTCGGTAGACATCTTTTCAGCCTTTTCTTTTGAATGGCTCGAGCTGCCGCTTTCACTGTCTTTCTCAACAGGCTTCGGCTTCTTCTTTTTCTTATGTTCCTTAGCCTTCGGTTCAATTGACTTGGACGCGACGTCAGCAGTACGTTTGGCCAGCGGGGAATTCTGAAAATCCATTTATTGTAATCTCAACCGAATGTAACAACAAACCAACCTCGCAAGCGATGCACAAACCTCCTCCTGAATGATTACCATGCTTGATGAACGATTCGACTGGCCTCTGATCCTACAATTAGCATTTGCCTATAAATTCAACACAACTATCACAAAGACACCTCATTAGAAAGCTGCCATTGATAGGGTTCTGACCACGATTCAATATTGACTTCGTTCGTCATTTCAATAATAGCTTGAGCGAAAAACGGATAGTTAATCGGTCCCTGAGTGACAGACAACCACTCAAAGTAGATTTTGTTGCGCATAGTCCGGAGAGGAGTGGGCAAATATCTGTCCGACTTCTCGCACATCTCAGCATCATCTAAAACAAAACCCTGTCAATGAAATCAATTAATTAGACGGCTTACATGTTCCAATAAGAAAGAGTTCTTTGAAATTGCAGACTTGGCGCTCACTGGTGTCATCATCCGCAAAACTTGCATCTTCCCAGGGCAGGCACTTCGCGTCAAAAAACCAGTAGCACAAGTACAGCCAAGACTCCATGTCGCTCAAACGGTTGTATTCATAGCCGTATGGAAAGATCGCGATTGGAATTTCTTGCTCATCCACGAAAATTTGGCCACAATGCTTAATGACATGGATCAGCTGATACACCGTATTTTCTCTATTAAACGAGCCCTCTCTATTAAACGAGCCCTCTCTATTAAACGGGCCCTCTCTATTAAACGGGCCCTCTCTATTAAACGGGCCCTCTCTAATAAACGGGCCCCTCGACTTTGAGGACTTATATCTGAGCCCAGAGTGAACATTTTGCAAAACTGTTTTTTGCGTTTTCTTAACTCCCACGAGCTCTACTGATTCCACTTTTTAGATTTTGGTTGAGCACCCAAAAATCTTGAAATTGACCTCAAAATTTTCCGATTTTTGAGGGGTAGAAAAATAACGGGCCGGCCCGTTTAATAGAGATACTTAAATTTAATTATAAGACATATACCTCATCATTTTCTTCTCGTTAGGATAGTAATTGAACGAGAGACCAAAATTAACGATGTAGACGACGCCTGTTTCTCTCGCCCAACAACAAAATTTTTCGGCTGAATGTCTCTGAATTTACAAAACTTTAGAGGGCCTTGTCACCGATTTCCCACCTGTGAACGTATTGACAAAGATGAACGTCATGGACAGCTTGTAAGGTCTGCATGCATAGGCGAACCGCATCACTTGGCCAAAACTGCTCCTGCTTAAACTTAGCTTTTATATCGATGAGAGACGGTCCCGCCAGCTGAGTAACGATGAAGTTGTATTTTTTGTCGATCCTGCCACGATCAACCATCTTCAAAAAGTGCTGGCGAAAATGCTTCTCCGTCTTGCGCGCGTTCTTCAGCAAGCGCACTTCACGCTAAAACAGCTAAAAATTAAAAACCTACAATCTAAAGTAGACTAACCCCCAAACGACTGGCTCTGACTAAGGTTTCACTGCCCTCGAACTTGACCAAAAATTCCTTATTGTTTTGCTGCACCTTGTAGACGTTAGGACCAATGCTCAGCTTCTTCACAATTTTGTATCTGAAATCAAAAATAATAAACAGCTATCAGTCGGCAAGCATAAAACCACGAATGCGCATCACTCTTGATCACCTCACCCTTGTAGAAAATCTTTTTCATTCTAGATTCATGCACTTCTTGCTCAAACTTCTCTTCGATCAGCGGAAGGTTGTCACCAAATAGCTAAAAAAAAGTCATGCGGAAATCTGTTACAGTCAAACCTCGATTTAACGACCCCCACCTCAAGTTCGTTCCCACCTAGGGTCCGACACTTTTTTAAACCCTATTTTCGAAATATTTTAGCAATTCTGTTTTGACAATCTGGTCGAAAATATCGTAAGGATTCCGATTTTGCCGATCGTTTTTCAGAAACCTAATATTTTTGCTTCTAAAAAAGCTAAACCTCGATTTAACGACCCTCTAATTTTTAAAATGGGGGTCGTTAAATCGAGGTTTAGCTTTTTTAGAAGCAAAAACATTAGGTTTCTGAAAAACGATCGGCAAAATCGGAATCCTTACGATATTTGCGACCAGATTGTCAAAACAGAATTGCTAAAATATTTCGAAAATAGGGTTAAAAAAAGTGTCGGACCATAGGTGGGAACGAACTTGAGGTGGGGGTCGTTAAATCGAGGTTTGACTGTAATATAAAAGTTTACATTGTACTCCTCGCGATCGTCCAGCTCGTCGTGCGTATGCCCCTTGTTCTTTTTCTTGAGATCATCACGAAATTCGTTCAGTGGGTGCTCGACGATTTCTGGCTCTTTGTATCCCTCAGGCGCCTTATGCTTGACACGACGATGAGCTAAACTTATAGTTTCGAATAAAGCAGAGAACGGTGGCTAGTACCTCTGTTATCTTTATCGGCATCTTGCGATTTCTTACCATCCTTCGTCTTCTTATCATCTAAGCACACTAATAAGTTTAGAACATAAATTTTAAAATCTTACGTTTCTTAGCCTTCTTGAGGTCACGCTTGCTGCTGCTGCTTTTGTCTTCTGTGGTCTCTTTTTTCTCTTTCTTGTTTTTCTTACCGAAACCGCCTTTCATTTTGCAATTGAACAAGAAAACACAGAAGCGAGAGGCTCTTTTCAATCAAAAACGACTAAAATAATCAAAGTTTAGAGCGGATATAAAGCATTTCAGTTTATTAAATTTCTATCAGCCAGGGTTCGACATTTGTGCCATGAAACAGCACAAGTGTCGAACTCTCCTATCAGCCTTGCTTAATTTTGAATTTTTCGCACAGGCACGAACACTGAAGGCTTTTTTTACCAGTAATTAAGCGGTTCTTTTTAGTGCTGACGATTTGGCTTTTTGCGATTATGCGATTGCGATTATTTTGGTCTTAACCCGATGCGATTGCGATTATTTGAAAAAATTAAATGCGATTAATCGCAACGATTATCGCAAAAAAATTCAGGTGCGATTAATCGCGCGATTATGCGATTACTTTTGCTTTTAGCTCCTAGAAACCAAAACTTTTAACACTATGCACAAACAAAAGCTTTATTTAAAGTAAACGTGGACATTTGCGACAACTATCAACAATAAGTACCTGTAGTTAAGCATCTTCAGATTATTGTTGAGAAAATCAAGGATTTTTAGTCAAAATTTCGCGGGAATTTGAATTTTTTAGTCAGAAAATCACTTAATTTCCAAGTTTGATCGCTCAGAATCCCACCCGAGAGTGGTCAAAAGCACCTGAAAGCTGGTTTTGGGGGTGAACTTATTGCGAAAATTCTATTGCGCGCATCAGAATCACACTTTGGTCATCTCGATAGCTAAGAATCTCACCCTTAACCGCTCTGAACCACCCTTCAGACTTTTCAGAATACTTACATTCTGGTTTAGAACAGTTTAGGATGCTTTAAGGTGGTTGAGAATGGCTTAGAGTTAGATTCTCAGCGATTAAGCCGATTAAAGTGGGATACTGATGCGTGAATCGAGTTTTCGCGAAAAACTGACTCCTTTTTAGTGAATCCTAAAAACCATCTTTCAAGTGCTTCTGACCACTCTGGGTGAGATTTTGAGCGAGATAAGTTATTTTCTGATTAAAAAAATTTGCGATGAGAAAAGAGTATTTTTGCGTAAGAAAAAAGTATTTTGCGGTGAGAAAAGTATTTTGCCGGAAGATCACATTACGGTGAGAAAAAATATTTTGCAGTAATTTCCAAGTTTTTTGCGGTAAAAAAAGTTTCATTTATTACTAAAAGTAATTTTGCTGGTAAAATTTTTCAGTATGGCAAAATTTGCGATTAATCGTGCAATTTCTCAAATTGCGATTGCGATTTGCGATTATTTCAAAAGCATGCATGCGATTATGCGATGCGATTATTTTTGCCCACTTTTTTTGCGATTTGCGATTAATCGCACCTGCGATTAATCGATCGTCGTCAGCTCTAGTTCTTTTAATTTAAAAAAAAACCGTCAAACTTTAAATTCCTTTCGAGACAAAAAACCTTTAAAGTTTAAACTTAGAAATCTCGGAGGTATCTCTACCTTGGTATATAGTATTTAGGTCGGGGGTTCCGTCCGTCACACTTTTTACGAAGTTATTGTTTTACAACCCAATTTCGGCCAGTTTTTGCAATTTTATGTCTGATTTCTGTACGGAACCCTCCAGTTCAACATCTTAGCTTTCTTTTAAGCACAAACACGTACAGTCGAACCTGTCTATAACATAACTCTATTTAACATAAAACTCAATATATCATAACTCAGAAATCAGTTTGGTTGGTCTGATTGAAATAAAGCCAAAGTGAACCTCTATATAACATAACTTTTACCTCTATATAACATCCCTATAACATAAATTTTTTCTGGCTCTTGCCGAATAAACGCCCCTCTGTATAACATAAATCTATAAAATTTCTAAAAAAATCGGTAAATTTCTCTAAAAATCAGATTTATTCAGTCTATATAAGAAATCTGTTTACATTAAGGTGGTGAGGAATCAAAAATTACCATTTTCTTTCGAATCTATTGTTTTCGATGGTTGATTTTATTTTCGGGATGGCTACTTATATAACATAACCTCGATATACATGTAACATAAATTTTTGGCGGTCCCTTGAATTATGTTATATAGAGGTTCGACTGTATAATTGAAGTTGCTTCTAGAAATTTTTTCCTTGCCCTCCAAATTGGTGATGGTAGATTTTAGCCTGGATTTTTGGTGGATTTTTTGTTCGGACCCAATCTTTGCCATTTTCGCACATTTATGTCGAATATCTTACCAGAACCCTGAAGTTCAACATCTTAGCTATGTTTTAAGCATAAATACGTAAAAGAAAGGGTGCTTCTACGTGCTTCTTCTTGGTGCTCTCCAAATCGGCCATGGTGGATTTCAGCCAAAAATGGTTTTTTGGGTAGATTTTCGTGTTAAAGCTATGTTAGATGGTTTACCAGAACCCTCAAGAACAACATCTGAGCTTAATTTTAAGCATAGAAACGTATAGTAAAGTGAGTCTTAGAAAAAGTTTTTGTTGCCCTCTACATAGAAAGTGTTCCCGAACCACAGGGAAAGTACACGAAACACTAATGTTGACGGACGACATAGGCGCCGATAGGCGCCTGCAGACCCTAGTTCTTCAAAGTATTTATTCATCACAAATGCATCAAAATAACATCAAAACAATTTTACAGACACGCACAAAAATTTAGATGGAAACATTATTGATTGTGCTAGAACATAGGACTTTGGAACGCTTTTTGTTTTCGTTAAATTCTTTCAAAAATAGACGTCCCATCATCTAAATGTGACCAAAAAATTAGGTTGTGAAATTTAAAAAACATTGAAAGCTTAGGGTTTAAACTGTACCGAGTTTAAAATGCTTGCAGGAAACATGCCGCCTAGGTCCAGGCAAATGATGAAATCAATAATAGTTTTATTAGGATCGGTTGGATGTTGCGAGTATCTACCTCCTCCCAAGTGAATTGTTCCCCTATAAATGGGCAGTTACTGAGGTTTTACACGAGTGAAAGAAACTGCTTTAGAACACCGAATTTATGGAATTAATTTGTCTAATTATCAGATACTAGGGCTGTCTGTTCGCTTCATTTTTCTGTCCTAGGTTTGGTCTGACCGACCAAAAATTTCGGCTTTTCGGTTAAGCGGATTGAAAGTCACATGGATATACCTCACTGAATTGATTTTTTAATTTTTTTTTACCTAAAGCATAATTTTACTTTATTTGAGGAACTTGTTCGAGCCCGTCCTAACCAGTGCTGTAAATCTCGGCGCCGGGTGAACTTCAGGCACCTGTTTTTAGCGGCTATTAGAATTACACAGCTCGGTGCCGCGAATTATCAGGTAGCTCAGACATTGGCACCGGCTAGGAATAAAAAATTAATCATTTAAACTTTTCTACATAGCGGTACCGGCCTGGCGCCGAAGAAATCCACAGGGTATTTTTACGTTATAATTTCTTCGGCGCCAGGCCGGTGCCGAGATTTACAGCACTGGTCCTAAGGTACACTGGCCCACCCCGCGCTTGGAAAGGTTTGCTGTACAAATTTTCCGTTCTAATCGGAATCGGGAGAGTTGACTGTACCTGACTCTGTCTTTGGCAACTGGCAAATCAGGTCCTTCAATGGAGTGTGCCACTACATAATGGCTTTCTTTAATGCGTCTGGACATTCTGCCGACAACATAGTCTCTTCCCGAAACAAAAAGTACTGGAGCATTACCATACTGCAAGGAACAGACATAATTTCCGATTATTGGTTAGAACAGAATCTTTTTACATGAACCACATCCACATTCTCGGTCAATTCAAATAAACGTTTGGAGAAGTCGATATTCTGGTTCCATTTAGACACTCCATCTAGCCCTAACCAATTGTCTTCCACTGCTTTCTCCATACTGCAAGCCAGTTCTCCCTGAATTGGAGAAAACAAATTAAAAAGATTAGAAAATTTTAGCTTAATTACTATAGTCAACCAAGGCAAAAAATTCACGAAATTTTCGAAAAAAAACCCCACCTTCACACAAAACAGCTTTCGGCCCTCTTTCAAAAATATGGAGTGAACCACAGCATCTGATTGTTTGGTCTCTACAGACCAGCCGGCTCTGCTCTCAAAATCTGGGCAGGTGAATATGGAGTAGGCTTGATCAAAAGCATCGGCTATCTGCTTCAGACATGTAGAGTACTCAAAAAAATCGATTAAAGTCAACCCGCTTATCATGACCCTAAAAAAGTTCGTTGCCGCATATGGTCAGACATTTTTTCTCCCCATTTATTGTTTGCTCTTGTCAATTCTGTTATCACAATCTGATCGGGAAAATTGCAAACATTTTGATTTTTCTGATCGTTTTTCTAAAATATTGAAAGTCTGCCATCTTAAAAAGAAAACTTTGGACGCTACTCGTTAATACACCCCCCCCTTTCCCGAAAAAAACTTACTCGGGAATAACCCTCCCCTTCCAAATAATTTTTCAGGTACCCCTCAAACCATATTTTTTTTGAAAAATGCTGAAATTAGTACGGTTGTCCCTCAGCCGAAGGCCCAAAGCCTAAGGGCTAAGCCTAATTGCTAAGCCTAAAAATTATTGGGGTTGTTAAAACCGAGTAGCGCCAAACTTTGTTATAACGACCCTTTTTTAAAATAAGAGGTCGTTATAACGGTTTTTTGTTTTTTTAGATGGCAAAATCACGGGATTTTTAAGAAACAATCGGCAAAATCGGAATCTTTGCAATTTTTTTGGAACAAACTGTTAAAATAGAATTGGCAAAAGCCTTAAAAATCGAGGTAAAAAAAGTGTCGGACCATGGGCGGGAACGAACTTTTTGGGAGCGCTAAATAAGTTTAAACTTCCAACAACTTGTCCAAACAACTTGTCCACTAAACACTACCTTTTCGTTTTCCGGTGTCAGCTGGTCGACTACACCATGCACTTCTACAGAATAAGAGGTCATTGTATGAGTGAAAAGAAACAAACTGACTAGCCTATTCTCACAGCCAAATAGGCAATAGCAAAAAAGGGCAATGAAACCAGAAGGGAGGAAAGGACCAGGGTGTTCATCTATTCTTATCACACCCTCAATTATCGATCTTTCCACTGAACACACACAAAACTAGACCAAATCACTGATCCAAACATGGTAATTAAGCCAAATAGAAAGGTTGCACAATGTGTGTGTGCAAGACCACCCCTTGTAATTGTTAAAAAAACATTTATCAAAAAAGCAATAAAAGAGTGAGGGACTAATTTCTGATAAATAATTCTGGCTACTTTTACCTTTGGTCACTGTTGCAACCGAAATAATTGCTCAATTTTTTTTATCAACCTCTCAAAAAACCTCTATCAACCTCCGACCACAAAAAGAAATTTGCGGGATGTGAAAACAGCACCGGATGAAGGTTCCTACCGACCATAAACGCTCTATGCCGCAAATGCTCCAAAAGCTTGTTTAAAGTGGATTTAAAGGGTGTGAGATTTTCGACGGCTGTACCCGAAATTTAAGCGGCGATTTGCTAAGTGGTCGATTTGCTAAGCGTCGTTTTGCTAAGAAAAAAATTTAAGCGCGTTTTTGCTAAGAATTGAAAATTTAAGCGCCAATTTGCTAAATGGTCGTTTTGCTAAGAATTTTTTTGCTAAGTAGTTGTTTTGATAAAGATCTTGTTTGTTAAGCTACCTACTTCTTCAGTTCGGTTCAATTTCGGGGTACAGACCTTAAAACCCAAACGATTCAATCCAAAATAATGTTCTAAAAATGGTTTAATTTTAATCGGGGTCTCCTACTCTGGACTGATTGCACCCAGAGGGATTCGAACCAGTAACCTTGGTGGTGAGTATATGGACCTCTTCGCCAAGTAAACACTCAAAATTATGATAAAAAAAAAGATATACACCCAGGTGGATGCGAACCAGCATCCTCGGCAGTGGCTATCCAAGTGGTCGTCCACTTGGATCAAAAATTTTTTTTACGTTCTCGGTTTCCAAAACAATTTTTCTGCACTAATTCGAGCATGCTGAAGATGGTTTGACAGTGGTAAAATCACGTTTTATCGAGAAATTTAGAGTTATTGCTAACGATTGATTTATCAAAATCAAGAATTCACGATAACTCAAAAACTTCTTGATAAAACGTGATTTTACCACTGTGAAACCATTTTCAGGATGCTCGAATTAGTGCAGAAAAATTGATTTGGAAACCGAAAACGTAAAAAAAAATTTTTGATCCAAGTGGACGACCACTTGGATAGCCACCGCCGAGGATGCTGGTTCGAATCCACCTGGGTGCACACTTTATTTTTTACCGTAATTTCGAATATAAAAAGACTAACGTTTGACCTTTCAGGTCATTTGGGTGAATATACCCCTACTCTTGAGTTGCCTGGATAACAACCTGTCCAGGTGGTAGCCACCCCAGGTTTGGGGTCGGGTAGGTAAAATCGCACTTTTGGTCTCATCAAGTCCAATTATTCACAAATTTTTTTGGTTGGAAAAATAGATTTTTTTTATTCAAATGAACTTTTTCATTTTTAAGACATCCAGGTGGGCATCCACCTGGTCAGGTGATACCTACACCAGGTATATTGAAGTTGGGGTGTGTAAAATCGCAACTTTGGGCTTGACAAACCCAATTCCCCACACAATTTTAAGTTAGAAAAAATGGCTTATTTTTATTTTTAAGAAATTTTAATCTTTCAGGTTTGGGTTTGGTTTGGGTATTTAGGGTGGTTTTAGGGTACTTGAGGTGGTTTAGAATGGTTTGTGGTAGTTTGGACACAATCTGAAAATATCAATTTACCTAGATCCCATATTCAAATCAGTAAAAAACAAAAAAAATTGGCCGAAAAATGACCGTCGGAAAAATCTCTAATCCCCTACCAGAACATTGAGAAAAAGGAAAAGTACAAAAAGGCAGAAAAGTTCTTAACAAATCGGGATTTAAGAAAAGAATGGCTGTACCCCGAAATTTAAGCGGCGATTTGCTAAGTGGTCGATTTGCTAAGCGTCGTTTTGCTAAGAAAAAAAATTTAAGCGCGTTTTTGCTAAGAATTGAAAATTTAAGCGCCAATTTGCTAAATGGTCGTTTTGCTAAGAATTTTTTTGCTAAGTAGTTGTTTTGATAAAGATCTTGTTTGTTAAGCTACCTACTTCTTCAGTTCGGTTCAATTTCGGGGTACATACCTTAAAACCCAAACGATTCAATCCAAAATAATGTTCTAAAAATGGTTTAATTTTAATCGGGGTCTCCTACTCTGGACTGATTGCACCCAGAGGGATTCGAACCAGTAACCTTGGTGGTGAGTATATGGACCTCTTCGCCAAGTAAACACTCAAAATTATGATAAAAAAAAAGATATACACCCAGGTGGATGCGAACCAGCATCCTCGGCAGTGGCTATCCAAGTGGTCGTCCACTTGGATCAAAAATTTTTTTACGTTCTCGGTTTCCAAAACAATTTTTCTGCACTAATTCGAGCATGCTGAAGATGGTTTGACAGTGGTAAAATCACGTTTTATCGAGAAATTTAGAGTTATTGCTAACGATTGATTTATCAAAATCAAGAATTCACGATAACTCAAAAACTTCTTGATAAAACGTGATTTTACCACTGTGAAACCATTTTCAGGATGCTCGAATTAGTGCAGAAAAATTGATTTGGAAACCGAAAACGTAAAAAAAAATTTTTGATCCAAGTGGACGACCACTTGGATAGCCACCGCCGAGGATGCTGGTTCGAATCCACCTGGGTGCACACTTTATTTTTTACCGTAATTTCGAATATAAAAAGACTAACGTTTGACCTTTCAGGTCATTTGGGTGAATATACCCCTACTCTTGAGTTGCCTGGATAACACCTGTCCAGGTGGTAGCCACCCAGGTTTGGGGTCGGGTAGGTAAAATCGCACTTTTGGTCTCATCAAGTCCAATTATTCACAAATTTTTTTGGTTGGAAAAATAGATTTTTTTTATTCAAATGAACTTTTTCATTTTTAAGACATCCAGGTGGGCATCCACCTGGTCAGGTGATACCTACACCAGGTATATTGAAGTTGGGGTGTGTAAAATCGCAACTTTGGGCTTGACAAACCCAATTCCCCACAATTTTAAGTTAGAAAAAATGGCTTATTTTTTATTTTTAAGAAATTTTAATCTTTCAGGTTGGGTTTGGTTTGGGTATTTAGGGTGGTACTTTGGGTGGTTTAGGATGGTTTGTGGTAGTTTGGACACCATCTGAAGATATCAATTTACCTAGATCCCACGTTGAAATCAGTAAGAAACAAAAAAAATCGGCGTAAAAATGTCCGTCGGAAAAGCCTCTAATCTACCAGAATATTGAGAAAAAGGAAAAGTACAAAAAGGCAGAAAAGTTCTTAACAAATCGGGATTTAAGAAAAGAATGCCTTAGCAAAAAAATTCTTAGCAAATGGGCGCCTAACAAAAAAATTCTTAGCAAATGGGCGCCTTAACAAAAAAATTCTTAGCAAATGGGCGCTTAGCAAAAAAATTCTTGGCAAAACGACCGCTTAGCAAATCGACCACTTAGCAAATCGCCGCTTAAATTTCGGGGTACAGCCATTTTCGACTTATAGATTTAAATTTTTTGGCAGAACAGGTAGCCGAAAATAAAACTCCTTTGAAATCCATTGTGAATAAGCCGACCCCTTCAAAATAGGATGTCTATGAATTCGTAAATTTTAAACTGGTAAATCATAAAACTCGTAAATGAGTTTCCCCGCACGTCTATGGCCTGTAATTTCATGCATTGGTTAGTGGAAGGCTAAGGACTTTCTCAAATTTACTTTTTTATATAATTTCTGGCTCTATATGAGCTTATGGCAATGTCGAAAAACAATATGCCTTGGTCCTCGCTGTTTTTTGTAATTTTTTTGAATTTTAGTCGAAGCTAACCAAATTGGTGGCACACTTGAAATTTATAATAAGGTTCCAGAGACCGACGGGAGGGGCTGATTCTTATTAAAAAAATCCCGACGGGTGGGGCTATAGCGCAGCGTGGGGCTACAGGGTGGGGCTACCTGGGTACGCTAATGTAATGTTCTCCGGATAACTGTGGAACAATTCTTTCAGACGGGTGGTTCCGATAATGGAAAAGGACCTTATAACCTTGTATAAAGAACTTGTAAACCATTAGGTCTGTGAACCAGTAGGTCTAACTTTTCAAAAGGGTGGTATTTAATTTTGGCCATAGAATTGTGAAAAATGGCCATAGAATATTTTAAATTTGGCCATAGATTTTTTTGGCCATAGAATATTGAAAAATGGCCATAGATTTTTGAAAAATGGCCATAGATTTCTGAAAATTGGCCATAGATTTCTGAATTTTAGCCATACTCGCTCGAAATCATGTTTCAACCACTTTTTAAGATGCTCTTGAACCTGAAACATCCTGAAAAGATGTTTTAAGGGTGTCGATGACACTTTTCCGAGAATTTTTTTTTGACCGAAATTTGACTTTTTGCCCTGAGCGACCAATGGTCGGAAAAATTACAGAAATTTTTTTTCTCGGAAAGTGTCATCGACACGCTTAAAACATCTTTTCAGGATGTTTCAGGTCCAAGAGCATCTTAAAAAGTGGTTGAAACATGATTTCGAGCGAGTATGGCTAAAATTCAGAAATCTATGGCCAATTTTCAGAAATCTATGGCCATTTTTCAAAAATCTATGGCCATTTTCAATATTCTATGGCCATTTTTCACAATTCTATGGCCAATTTTAAATATAACCCTTTTCAAAAGCCTAAAAATTGGTACGAAAATTAGCTCTAAAAATAGTGAAAAAATTTCCCAGTTAACAGATTATTACATTAGCCTAATAACAACTTGAAAACGTCGAAAAATTGGTCTGATTTTTTTGTTGTTGCAGACTTACCTTGGTCGACTTGTCGGAAGTTTATGTGCTGTGATGGGTGTACTAACCATCGCCTTGCCAGTTCCAGTAATTGTCAGCAATTTTGCAAGTAACTTTAAATTTTTGTAATTTTATTTTTGTTTTTGAATTCTGCGGTAACATAACCTGCAAACAGGTTATGTTCACATCAATGGTATCCCCTGCCTTGCATCTTCTCTATACGGTCTTTTGTCTCTGTTCAAATAGATCTTAAAGTCAAACCTCTGTTATCCGCCACACAGTTAACCGACACCCTGAATTTTGTTTGTTTGGCTGAGATTGGCCTATTCTCTGTCATCTGATCTCCCAGTTAACCACCACCCTAAGGCCGGCCTCCTGGGGTGGCAGTTAAACGAGGTTTGACTGAATAGAAATTTTTCTTCCCTACACAACATAGTTCAGAAATACATAACACAAAGTGGCCCCTATCTTTGTCAATTTTCCTTCCTATATGGCCTTGTGTTCCTCTCTAAAAGGTCTTAAATATACTTTTTTCAATGTAACACGAGGAATATTTATGTCAGGATGGCCTGGTCCACTACATTAGATTAATTACTGCAACAGCATTTAATGTCATCTTTTAGCTGAAGGGTGGCGTTAAAAAATGAGTTATTGATAAAGTAGATATTAAAAAAATTGATAACATCAAATGGAATTCCACTTTGGATTCCCGTGGCGCGGATCCAAGTGCGGCTTCAGAGTGCGAATCCGCTCGATTTCATTATATTTTATAAAAGCAATGTTCATTTTATTAATATCTTTTTTGAAGCCATTTATCTTGGCTAGAAAAGGACACTAACTGCAATTTTTTCACTGGACAAAAAAGTTATGGTTATTTCTGGATGAGGAGGTGTGAAATAGGGTCATGAGACATTTCGCCAACGCCATTTCGCGAACGACTTTTTCGCCAACGACCATTACGCCAACGCCATTTCGCCAATGACATCTCGCCAGCGAGAATTTCATAATATCGTAAGATTTCAAGGTATATTGTCTTTATCCTCAACTAGTCTTAGGGCACCGCATCCGCGGGGCCAGCCAGTTCTTTAAAAAATCCCTCACACTTCTTCCCCCCTCTTGTATTGGAGACGCTTGATGGGTGTGAATTCAGATCGGAAAAACCCATTGATGATTGGATGAATAAATTTTTCAACCAGGTGAACCGATTCAGATGGATAAATTGATCAATCATGCTAGTTGAATCAATTCGAATTTAATTCACCGATCCAGCCAGTTGAATCAATTCAAATGTATTAATTGGATTTTTGATTGATTAAATAAATTTGTCCTCGACTCGAAAGGCAAACAATAAAGCTTTTTTATTTCAGCGTACGGTCTACGCTTAATTGAAAATCCAATCAAAAAAGTTTTGCACTCCAAGTAAAGCGAAAAACGAGGGGAAACATGACTTTCTTGCCCTGCACCTACCCAGAAGCCAGTCCAAGTAAAAATAAAACCAGAATCATATGAAAAACAGGCTTTGCCGTATAATAATTACCATAAGGTGAAAATTTTATAAAAAGAAGACATAGCTCTCAATACGACGATATGGCCTAAACTTTTGATGAGATTTTTTGGCGAAATGTCATTGGCGAAACGGCATTGGCAAAAAGTCGTTGGCGAAACGGCATTGGCAAAAAGTCGTTGGCGAAACGGCGCTGGCGAAATGTCTTATGACCGTGAAATAGAGCCGTACTCATTTTGCCTGAATCCTTACTGTTTTCATGCCCTAATTCTTAAATGTTCTAATAACTAATTTTTAAGTGTTCTATTCACACTCGCAAGCCAGAGAAAAACTGCCTCGAAAACGAAGAAGAGTGCTCCCAGTAGAGCAGGTAGATCTTTCTAATTTTTTAAAACAATGTGTATTAGGCAAAACACAGGGTGTATCAAGAATTTTTAGCTTTTTTGTATGACCGGAATTTTTTTCTAGAGCTATTTCCGAAATCATTTTGCTTATTTTCCTGTGTATAATGTCAAAACACGATTTTCGCTTCTTCCATCCCCTGGGGTTTTAGTTCTTGTCTGTGAATGGCTTCTGGATGGGCAAGGCCCAAACCACAGCAGGACCAAACGGAAATCGTGTTTTGACATTATACACTAAAAAAAGTTGTCGACTGGAAAATCGAATGGCGAAAACAGAATTGTTGCTGGATTTTAAAAAAATCAGCTTTGGCGGATCAAGGGAAACCTTTACTGCATGTATAGCCAAAAATCGTCCCTAAGATAAAAGTTACATCCTTTTCCAAAACCCGAAATTTTTTGATACACCCTGTACCTGCACCAAAGTGTATAACTGACCCGAATTTTATTCAGGTGCGAATGCAGGTGCGAAGACATGCCCAAGTGGTGGACTCCAATAATGGTTCGACTAGGAGGAATGCTATAGCCACTGCCATTATAGACAACACAGGTATTTGTTCAAATTTCGGCCAAAATGTTACGATTTTTTTTTGCAGAGATGGTAATTGACTCCAAAGTAACCTGCTTAGCCATAGCATATCCACCACTCTAGCCACCAAGAACATTTGCTCGCTGATTGAACCGAATGCCAGGGAAGAGACCAGGCTAATCAACCACGCAGGTATGCAATAGATAAAAATTTATTGTTTACTTTACAAAAATTATGTATTCACAAGGATTTAAACAACTCCATGCGGCTCGGGTTTTTCCCATCTTCTCCAAAAGTCGCAGAAATAGGCCAGAAAGGCCACAATGGTAGCACCCTGAAGCAAAAATATTAAAAATATTCAAGGAAGAATGCAAACAACCACTTGGAAAAGCCAGATAAAACTGAAATTTAGTGGAATCACGTGGAAAATGTTGATCACAACCACTGCACACGCCAGTAAATACATGGCTGAGGCTAGTGTGGTGTAAAATTTTTCCTGGAAAAAGATTTAGTTTATTTTGAAATTAAATAAAAAGGAACATCAATAGTGGGTTACTGTTGATGGATATACCGTATTTACTCTAATTATAGACCTCCCAAAATCCGATATTCTTAAATTCATTCTCCTCCTATTATACCGGGTTTTTGTTTCATATACCAAAATGTAGCGCAGACTCCCAGCTACATTTTGGTATATAACATATGTGGCGTTCGGAAACAAAAAAAATCGGTACGAAAGGAGGAGAATGAATTTAAGAATACCGGATTTTTGGGAGGTCTATAATTAGAGTAAATACGGTAAGTCAAAAAGCATTCGATAGCTCTTTTTATGGGGTGTATCGGAATTTTACAGCAAAATCTCGGAATTTTGCAGCAAATTTTTCTTTTACCTTTTTTTCTCGAATTCTTTACTCTTTTTTAAGAAGCGATAATACCATCAGGTAGCCCTGTGATTATATTTTCTAAGGAAGTATCACTTATTGCAACAGCTCTGAAAAAGTAGAACAAAAAAGTAAAAGTATGAACCCAATTATTTTTCAGTTGTTTTTGTTTTGTTGATTTTGAGTTGGTAAATTTGTATTTCGGCCGGCCATATAGCATATTCTACTCGTAAAATCTGGATTGCTCACTAAGTAAAAGGGTTGGTCAAATGGCCGGCCATTATGAAAGGGTTTTTTCCGCCATATGGCCATCACCTTACCCTAAAAGAGATCCATCCAGCCATTTTCCAGCTGCCGAATTTTTTTTACCAAAAAAGGCTTTTTCAATGGCGAATTTTCATGTATTTTATTGCTTAGCATTCTCGGTTTCATCTCTAAAGTGCGGCCTATATGGCCACAACCATAGTTTCACCGCCGACGGCGAAAAATTCCGAGGCATATACGCGTCACTTCAAACGAAACTAAGGTTGATTAGGGTAATTGGGTAATTTGGCTCGATCTGATTCTCGTATGACCGGGGTATACGGTCCGGCTAATTTCAACCGAAAACATGCATATACTTTTTACGAGATCTTTCAACTTACAAGAAGTGGGAAGTTGTATCTGTAATAGGCATCGGGAACACTAAGTAAAGAGCACAGTGCCAGGATGATGGTGCCGATGAAAAAGAAACCGTGCACACACACCACATTGAACAATTGGAAGAATGAGTATAGGGTGTTGGTGCAATAGCCCGCATATTGATTGGGATAGCAATTGTTGGTGAGCACAAACGCAAAAGCACCTGTAGCCTGAAATTTGGAGACTTAACAATGATGTTTATGGCATGAAAGTCCTGCTAGAGCAAATGCTCTTTGCACATAGTCTAATCACCAGTGTTTTCGAAATTCTCCGTCACAAAATTTACGGTTACCGTATTCACTCTATTAACTCCCCATGGGGAGTTATTTTTCAACTTTCGAAAAATTGGAAAATTTTGTGGTCGATTTTGAGATTTTTGGGTGCTCAACCACAGTTTTAAAACTGGAATTAGGTAATCTCGTAGTAACTAAGAAAACGCAAAAAAAAATTTGCGAAATGTTTGCTTTAGGCTGAGATGTGGGGTCCGTAGGGTGGGGAGTTAATAGAGTGAATACGGTATATTTATATATGTATGACTCAATCCTTAAAAGTTCTCCCGTCTCTTAGGAGGTGGCATCAGCACAGAAATTATGGTAGAAATCAATGCTAAAAGGTAGTCGTAAATGTCCCTTGAGATGCCCGTAACTAAAAAAGAATAAAGTCGAGCTGAATATAACTGCCAACACTGTTTTTTACCATCCTGTCATTTTCTTGAATCAACCCATCGGAGAGTTCCCAGGGCTAGTCTAATCGAGGTTCAGCCCCAGTCCCTAAATTCGAAAGTTTGTAACTGAAAGTGCCAAAGTCATAATCAATTTTAGAGCTAAGCCATCTGCGTACCAGAGGCCCTCAAATTTTTCTAAGTGAGCCTGTTTTAGCTAGATTATCGAAACCATAAATAAAAAAGGATAATATCTAAAATAGACCACGAATTTCTATGAAATGTCTGCAAATTCAAAATCGGCATTTTTCTTCGAATTTTCGTCTTACTTTAAAACTTTATTTCTGCAGCCCAAGATCTTAGCTTTCTAACGAGCTATCGAAATCCATTGAATAATTACAGAAATGTAGAGAGCAATGGCGTTGAACGAAGCAACTTTTATTCCATTCAGACCCTTGAATCTGTACATTTAAATCTGAATTTGTAATCATACAATGTTTTTATAGCTCAATAGAAAGCTGCGATCCTGGACTACACGAAAAAGCAAAAAATTAAAACATAAACTCAATGATAAATGAAAATTTCAAATTTGCGGCCATTTTTCAGAAACTTGGGGTCAAAATTAAATACCACTCTATAAAGGCCAGTGAAAATCTAGTGCAAGATCATAGCTCCAAATAGGGCAAAACTTTTTTCTGTCCCAGATTCACTTTTTTTTGTCACAGATTCACTTTTTAACAATTGGTTTTTGGGGGTATACTAGAGGGGGAGTAAACTTTTTGCGAAAAATCGATTGAGCGGATCATATTTCAGGTCCGATGGGCTTAATCGCTCAGAATTCCAGGGTTTTGGTGGTTTTTGGTGGTTCAGGGTGGAGTTGTGGGCGATTAAGCCCATCGGACCCGAAATCTGATCCGCTCAATCAGTTTTTCTTAAAAAGTTTACTCCCCTTTAATATACCCCCAAAAACCAATTATTTGGCCTTTTGGCCATTCCGGAGAGGGTCCTAAGCCATCTGGTCTTTTCCACCCCTGAATTTCACACAAAAAAAATTAGAAACTGGGGATTTCGTGTCGAGAATCAAATCTGTGACAGAAAAGAGGAAATCTGTGACAGGAAAAAGTGAATTTGTAACAAAAAAAGTGAATCTGGGACAGAAAAAAGTATTGCCCCTCCAAATATGCCTATTCCTCCTTTATAAAAATCACAAAAAAACAGATTTGGAGTGAGCCCGCAACTCTGGTCTGGGTAGAATACCTATTTAAAAATACTTTTTCTGTCACAAAACCCACCAATTGAACAAATTTGAGCTGGTTACTAGGGTCGTTGTGAAATTCTCTGTCGAATCTCAGAGGTGGTTTGGTGTGAGTTGTGGGTGGCACACCAGGACTAGGCATCACTTCTCCAACAGTCACTTCACTGACAGTGGTTACTCCTGGGCTGATTTCTGTGCAAGGCAAGATGGTCAGGGAGGGCTCGGGCTGGCACTTTCCAAGGATGGCGCTGGTGCGTCTATACTAGTAGAACTGGATTGACCAGCTGGATCAGCAACAGTTTCTAAACACCAAAAAAATTGTGAGGAAATAAATGTGTTGTAGGGAGCAAGAGTGGTTGTGAATCACTCTCACCTTTCCTTTCTTTCTTTTTTAAAGCAAAAATAAAGGAATTCCTGGAAAACACACACCCAACTCACCACTCGGCTGCTTATCAGTGGCCATTTGGAGGAGGTCGGCTGGTTAGTCTGTTGTATGTTTTGTGTTGGATGCTTTTTGCTGGCTGTCAGTTATGCATATGGCATGTGAAGTTAGGCTGCTTGATCTTTAGTGATATTTTGTAAAATAAAAAAAATCAGATGAAACAATATCTGAAAAAAAGAGATTTGGAAGATACAGTCAAACCTCGAAAAAAAAACCTTTTGATATACCCAAAAGTTCATTCTCGCGTAGGGTCCCTCACATTGTGATTTGCCAGTCTATTCCAAATGTTGCGAGAATCCCAATTTTGCCGGTCATTTAAAAAAAGTATTTATCCCGTAGATCTCGGTTACTTGGCACCCTTTTTGAAAATCAAGTGACTGAGACTTTATGACAAAATAAAAACATTTTGGAAAAAAGATCGGTATAATTGGAATCCTTGCAATATTTTGGAATAGACTTTGTCGACGACTTCGAAAATTAGGGCGAAAAAGTGTCGAGGCATCAACGGACTTTTTCTTGCGATCCTAGATCCTGGGCTATCCTAGAGTTATTCAATTAGCCGATACTTTATAATAATTTTCCGATCAATTGGCAACGGGAATGAAACAATCGGATAATTTTCGGGAGAATTTCTCTCAAATTCAATATGGGCGGTTTAATGACAAAGGCAAATTTTCGGACATTTTTTTGGCGAATTCCAAAATTGTAGAATCGAGAAAAATCATAGCCATGAAAACCCAAAAAAGCAGAACGCCAAAAAAAATTCAAAAAGGCGACTTTTTTGTTCAAACGACCGAATGCCGTTCTCGAAGTACTTTTTTAGCTTATTTAAAGGAACATGCCCGTGCGTTAAGGCGTGAACCAGCGGTTTTTTTCGAATTTTTTCGAATCGTCCCATTTTTCACTCGTTCTGCGTCAAATCTGATATACATGACCTTATACTGCTTTTCAAAAATCTAGACAGAATGAATGTAAAAATTTATCGAGAAAGAAAAGAACTGCTGGTTCGCGCCTTTTTCCCCATCGGGCACGATCATGCCCTTTAAAAAGTCGAAATTAAGTGATTTTCAGAAATGGGTGGTAAAGTGGGACCAGACTGTCAAAATAGAACTGTCAAAAAACCTTTATTTCTCATATAGAAATGATAAACCAACATTTCTGTAAGTATATTCTTATGGTTGGCTATATTTGTGCATGTATTTATTTTTTTATTGCTTTGTGCAATAAATTTGCGCCAAGGAAGCAAACAAAAAAGCAGAGAGAAGCATCACCCAGCTTGCCCAGCCTGTACAATCACCCCCTCTTGGTGGATGAATCACTGGTCTGTTTTCAGCCAATACATCCTCATTTTAGTTGTTTTCGTATTGTTTTTGCTAATAATTCTTGACGAAGCAAACCATGGTTGTCATGAGCATCAAAATAGACAAATCAGTAGAAATTTTTTTTCACCAAATATTAGTTGGTCTAGTTTAGAGTTGCTGAAAAAAGATCATCATCAGGAATATTCCTTGAATGACACTGATTTTTTGTAAACAGGGTCGCCATCAGGGCTTTAAAAACTTCCGGAAGATACATCCGGATGTGGATGTTTACATCCGAAACATCCACATCCGGCGGATGTGGATGTGGATGTTGGATGTCAAAAAAATTTGAATCGGATGTCAGCGGATGTTTTCATTGATTTTTCATGGATTTTTCGGATGTTTTCGGATGTTTCGGATGTCAAAAATTTCACATCCGGATGTCGGATGTAGATGTGGATGTCAAAATTTTTTTGGCCGGATGTGGATGTAGGATGTCAAAAAAAATTTTTTTAAGCCCTGGTCGCCATCTATTTCCAACTAAAAATAATCTAATTTTAGCCGAAAACAAGAATTGGCCCATGAAAAGCAGACTCTAGCCAATAATGAAAGATAATTGCGTGATTACAAAGAATCGATTTTTGCAAATCATTTACTTTTTGGGCACACATCTGTCGCAGTCATGTAATTCCTAGGTTGGGTGATGGGAATACCCGAAAATCACCAGAGAATACTACGGACAAAGCTTTTCTCTGCTGCAAAAGACTTTCTTTGCGGCAATTATTTTTGCTGCAAAAAATTCGAAAAAAATTTTTAGCAGTAAAAAAGGTCTTCTTGCAGAAAAAAGTCTTTTTGCAGCAGAGAAAAGCTTTGTTCGAATACCACCGCTAGTGGAAAATTAGTGATCACCTTTTTGTTTTTGTAACAATTTTTTCATCCATATTTGACATTAATTTTTTTTTTCAAGTAAATCACTGCTTCGGACACCGGATTTTTACTCAGCATTCTTGATTTTCTAAAAACAATAACTCTCCAACAAATTTTGAATTCCTCTTGAGACAACGAAGATTTGAATTTAAACCTTTTTGTATTCTCCCATTTTGTCGAATAAGAATATCGCTTTTTGGAACTATTCCGGAATATTCAAAAGGATTATCACCGCTGATTATCCCAAACCTAGCTATTCCCCATTTCAGATTTGCACTGCAACCAGTCCCTCATCCCTCTGTCAGTTTGAAATAGTTTATGGGTGAATAGGGAGGCCCAGGAGCACATATTTCAACAAAAAACTTAGATAAAGAAGTTTAGCTTACTTTTGAAATTTTGTTGTATTTTAAACGCGCACGCGCGATGTACTTGTGCTAGATGGACGCTGAAAGAGCCCGAAATTTTAATATGTGCTTTTTATTTAATAATTTAGGTTGTAATATTTAAATATCGATTTTAACAGATTTTTAAACGCAGCTCATACAATATAATGAGTTTTATTAACTAACGTGGGTACGTCAAACCTGAATTTTCAAATTAGACTTACAATCATCTCACCCAGCCCGGACTCTGATGCTCATTTTCAGCGCATCCAACCCAGCCCGAGAGGACGTCCAATTTCAATCCTTATAAAAATTATAAATGCAAATAATTTTAAGAGTAATAGCTATAATTTATCAAACTCTAAATGCATTCTGTTCAGGTCGAAAAATTGTGTTAAAGCATAATCTAAAATTTTCAATTTTCCCGCCAATTTGAATTTTGAATGCTGGAAAAGTCAAAAAAAAGTCAAACAAACAAAATCTTGAAAAAGTTCGCTCCAAATGTGTTTCCGGACACAAAGTTGCCTTAGAAACTCAGCTTTAATTTTCATCGAGACAAAAAAAATTGAAGTTTACGTGAATTCAAATTCGCGCCAAAATTCAAAATTTTGCAATTTTTTGAATAATTTTCTCGCTTGCACCTTGCGTAACTCAATTTTCACTTTTCATATCGACCTAATTGTTTTTATTCGATAGTTGACATTTTGGAGACGTGCACTCTTGATCAGCCCAGCTCCGTGAAAATTTCGGAACGCCCCCAAAAATCAAAAAAAAAAAATTTGCCCTGAAAATTTGAAAAAGTCGACCCCCGTTTTAGGATTTTTTCATACTCCTCTTTAAAGTTGCTTGAGAAAGGTGCAAAAATTTTATAAAAATGCCCGGAACACCGAGATCAATTAGCTTTACCATTTCAGCTTGTAATAATCTCTAAAGTAAAAAAGTAAAACTGGATAAACAGAAAAGAATCTAGAAAACTTAAAACACTCGAAAATTAAGATATAGTCAATTTAAAATTTTCTTTAGATTGTGAAGCAATTTCATTAATCAAAAAGCCAAATTATTGTTTTTAGATGAAAATTGTGGAGAAGAAATGGAGCAAAAACGCGAAGAACAAATGTATACGGCACACAATAGTGTGAAAAGCAATAATATTAAAGCAGAAATATATGGTATCAACAATCATTTTAATGACTAATTTATCTATTTGTAACTAAACATATGGTCAGCCAGCTTGGTAAAACGAGGATCGGGTGTTCATCCATCTATACTGCTCGCTTTTATTGTATTTTAGATTTAATGAGTAAATTTAATTAAAAAAAGGACAACACTATGGAAAATGGTCGCGATCTACATGAGTATCAGACCTCATGGGCGTAGCCAGGGGGGGGGGCTGAGGGAAGTATAGCCCCCCCCCCCCGTCAGATTTTTCTGGCTACGCCTCTGTTAGGCCTAGAAGTCTTACAAAAAGAAAAAGTGTATTCTGTTATTATTTGTTTCAGAATAAAATTGTTGTTTTCCTAGACCTCGTTGATTTTAATTAATGATTTTAAAACCCCGGAAATAAAGCCTATTTTAGGGTGTAAATAAGCTCCAGCAGGTGTGAAGCCCTGCGCTGATGATCTTGTTAGATAGCTAAGAATGTGAGGATCATTCTAACACCAAAATTGTAAATAAAAAAAGATAAAAAATAAGGTGTGCGCCTAGGGGACCAGGCCGGAAAAGTATTTTCCGGGTAATTACCCGGGTAATTACCAATCAACCAACCCTACTTTAAACTGCCTTTTTCTGCTTAATACGATAAAAGAAGCAACTCTAAATATTTTTTTGATCTAAAAATCATGAAAAGTTTTCAACCACTCAGAAACTATTTAGGATATGGAAAATATCCTAATTAGGATAAATACCGTAATTCCTCTAATAGAGCTCCCGAGGGCTCTATTAGAAGCATGCAATTTTTTCAAACTTCAAGTAGTCTGAAACTTCTGTTTTCATTTACTGTTTGAGCGGGGTATAGACGTTTGACTACAAATGTTGCAAATGCAACATTTGTAGTCAAACGTCCCTATGGCGTTTGACTACCAAATGTTGCATTTTTAAAATTTAGCATTAATTTGAAATTTATGATTAATTAACACTTTCTAATATTTCTAATTTATCTTTTTTACATTACTTTATTATTTTTATTGTTTTACATTGTAAATGATTATTGCAATATAATACCGGTACGTGACATTTCGATGCCGGGCCGTTTCGATGCCGCGGCCGTTTCGATGCCGGCCGTTTCGATGCCGCCCATTTTGATGCCGGCCGTTTCGATGCCGCCCATTTCGATGCCGGCCGTTTCGATGCCGCACCAAACTGCTTCCGTTAAGAGAAAATAATTTTCTCTCGCAACGAGAAAATGTTTTTTGCTACCGGACTTTTATTTTTGCTACAGATTGTTGTACCAGACCAATTGTTGGCCGCTTCGCGGCCAAGACCAGCACACTCCACATTGCAAGGGATAGGGGAACATGTAGTACATGTTTTTGGTGAAATGGACAAAAAAGTTAAAGTGTAGCGAGTCGCTAAAAGTGTAGCGAGTCACAATTGTAGCGAGTCGAAGTTTTACCGATCGCGAAAGCAAACTACAATAAAATTAAAAATAAATTATTGAATCCTGCACGTTACTAAGTACAAAATCGGGAAGAAAAAGATAACTATAACATTTGACAGCAACTTATTGATCCATGATGAAATTATGGGCCAAGCCTCTCAAATACTCAAGAAGATTCTTTTGCCCAAATAGCCTCACCAATGCTAGAATTCGGATGTCCGCCTCTTGATAGATTCTTTTTTTCTTTGGCGCTGGATGACCCATGATGCATTGCTCGTAGCTGTGGTCACTTAACTTAACTAATCCTAGGGGGTGTACTAAAAGCATTGGTGACTAACACCACCCTAAAAAATCATTTTCTCGATGCGATATAAAATTATTTTCTTTTAGCGGGTAGATTCATCTAAAAATAAAATTACAAACATAAATTACAAGTCAGATTTTAGTAAAACATTAAAAGAACATTAAATTGTAAACAAATTTACAACAACTGACAATAAATTAACGCAGACAATGATTACATGCACTAGCTATAACTTGTAACTAATTTTTTAACAAATTAACGCCAAATTTTAAAAATGCAACATTTGGTAGTCAAACGTCCCTATGGCGTTTGACTACCAAATGTTGCATTTGCAACATTTGGTAGTCAAACGTCTACTCACCGTTTGAGCTGTGTTAAAAGTTACTGTTAGATTTTCGAAATCCATCGCGGGCACTTTTTACACAGCTCAAACAGCAAATGAAAACACGATTTTCAGACCACTTGAACTTTGAGGGGGGGGGGGGGGCTCTATTAGAGGAATTACGATATCCTATCTAGGATAAATATCCTAAATAGGATATTGGGATATTATAGTATATTAAAATATCCTAATTAGGATCGAAATCTCATCCCTGTGTCAGAATCGAAGGTTTGTTTAGTAAAAAAAGTTTTTGCAAGTCCCAGTTCCCACTTATTTAGCTAGATATTTTATGGATATGGAAAGTCAGAGTAGAACATTTAGAGAATCCCTATCCTAGCAAAGAAGTAAGGATTTATCTTGACTTTGTAAATGAAAGCAGGCTAAATTTAGTATTTGCAAAAAGCTGAACTCCTGCGGATCATTTTAGTATATTATGAGCCATGGTGTAGTATGACGATCATTGCGCACCACTTGAAAACCTAAAAATAATTACTTAAATTTTTACCATCACAATTTGTTCCCTTCTGAGCCCTTTTTAGACCACATCATCACGGTGCCGGGAAAAAACGATCGGCACCATCATGTTCAGCATAAAATTTTGAGTCAGAAATCTGAATTACGCCGCTTGGGAGCCGGAGTGTTAACATCCTCACAAAATTTCCTCCACAAATGTTTTACCTAAAAAAATCCTAGAAAAATAACCTTCACAAATTGTTTGAAACTATTTGATCATTATTCATCTTTTCAATAATCAATAAAAAAACTTTGAGTATTTTGAAACAAGAGAGTAAAAATTGAGAAAAATATCGATGAAAAAAGGCTTGCAAAAGGGCTTTTTAGGCAAAAAGAAAAAGGCTTAGGCTAGTGGCTCTAGTCAACTTTAGGTCCCCCCAAATTTGCCTTGGTCCCCCTGTTGTTTTTTCTTGAAAATGGCTTGGTCCCCCTGTCGTTTTGAAGGTGATCATGTTCAAGGTGATCATGTTAACCATAATCACCATGATCACAACATTATTATAACTCTATTGGACAGGGGGACCAAGGCATTTTTCAAGAAAAAACAACAGGGGGGTCCAAGGCAAATTTGGGGGGGGGGGATCTAAAGTTGACTAGAGCCGGGCTTTTTTTAGGCAAAAAGAAAAAGGCTTAGGCAAAAACCTCTGTTTTTAGAAATTTTTGAAATTCTGTTAATCGAAATTTTCTTAAATTTTTGCTATTCTAATCAAAACATCACTGTCCCGGAGTGGATCCTGAGCCATCTGGTCTTTGCACAACCCTGAATTTCACACGAAAAATTTAAAAATTGTGGATTTCGAGCCGAGAATCGAATCTCGGTCAGAAATGAGGAAATCTGGGACGAAAAAAAGTGAACCTGGGTCAAAAAAGTGAACCTGGGACATACCAAAATTTAGGACAGAAAAAAGTGAATCTGGGACAAAAAAAATATTGCCCTTTAAAAAAGTATCATGAAAAAGAAAAAGGTGATCTTAAAGCTAAAATTCAAAAAAATCCTACGTCGACAATCTTGCACACAACTTCTGGCACACCAAGACATGCACCTCCGCACAGTGAAACTACAACCAACAGTGCAATTTATTCGTAAACGGCGACCAAAGGTCAACAACAAAGAGGTTGAAAATGCAACGAAGAAGTTATTCAGAGAATGCTGACCACCAATTCATGAAGCTTCGTAAAGGCATCCTTGAACGCCCCACAGATTTCAGCCAACTTCACCAAATCATCTGCAAAGTCAAAGTTGTGAAAATTATTCCATTCAGCAGGAAAAATAATACCTCGAGTGAGATCACACACAAAGCCGCTGGCAGAACCAGTTAGAGCCACGCCAGGAGGCGGAACTGTAGAATGCTTCACTGAATCCTCCAGAATAGGCTCCTTCATGACATCAACGACATTCTCAACGCCGGCCAAAACTTTGGAAAGCTTATTCAAGATGGCACCCGTAGCAATGGCATTAACTGCCCCAGAAACTTCTACAACTTTTTGCAGGTAAATCATAAAGTCTAAAACTGTTAGAGATATTACCCTTGTCGATTGTGACAGAGACAGCAGCAATGACAGACGGCTGTACGACATCCTTAGCTATCTCCATGCCAGCACCGATCTGGTTCTTGAGCTTATCGGAGAGTGAAGTGCCGCTGACAGAACCATCCACATTGATACGACCTAAATAGCAGCATTATAGTGAAATCCCGAAGTAGAAACAGTGAACATATACCGTGAACGGTACTGGCTGCCTCAATCACGAGTTCATCGACTTTCGGCTTCACAATTGGCTCTGGCTGTTTCGGAGGAGCTGACTCAACAACGCTAGGCTTCTTAAAAGCTGTGAATGGCGACGGCTTGGTAACTGGGGTGGCATCCCATTCAGCAAGACGAGCTTTCTCTTCCTCAGCTGAAATTAAAATGAGAATACTATGACGAGGACACTCAAAATTGACATACTCGGCTGATAAGAAGAGGTCGCGATGGGAGCAGCCAAATCACGGTTATCCTGATATCCCTGGTTCGCTGAAGTAGAAAAAAAAAACTCTGTTTACATCTCTGCTACACCATAAGACTTACAGTATCCACCACGCCCACCACCTCGATAGCCTCCGCTTTGCTCTCCATCAGCCTGACTTCCACCTCCACGATTGAAGCTGCTCCACGGTTGCTGCCACGATACCCTTCTGCACTGCCTCGGTAGCTCTGGCCTTCAGTAGCACCACGAAAAGCGCCTCCACGACTCTGACCATAGCCTTCAGCGCCTCCTCCACGAGAATAACCCTCAGCGCCTCACCCACGAGAATAGCCCTCAGTTCCACCACCACGAGAAAAGCCGCCACGATAGCCGCTGCTTCCGCTCTGATTTTCGTCTCGCTGACTATAGCCGCCTCGACCTCCACGAAAGCCTTCTCCGCCGCTGGAACTGTTGTCACGCTGTCCATAACCACCACGATGAGCTCCACCACGATTAGATCCGCTGTTTCCAGCTGCATTGTCATCTCCTTGGGCACCGTAGTTGCTAGCACCTCCGCGATAAGAGCCACGAGCATAGCCGTCACCACCATCAGAAGTGCTTGAATTTAACCCACCACGGTAGCTTGCCATATTTATTTAGCAGATTATGAGCTTCAACGAGATCGATAACTAAAATGGTGAATTGAAGTCTGAATCTTTGTTTGTTTTTTTTTTGCACTGAGGAGGCCCAAAATCACTTTTTTAAAACACAAATGGATAAAGGTGAATTATCATACGCTAAAATTAGATAACGTATATACCTATGCTCGCACCGAATTCAAATTTACTCTGGCCGTATGACAGTAAGAATTTTAACTGTGATTTCTTGTAATTTACGAGGCCTCGAGTTTTTCCGATTCGCGTTTTTAACAAATGATTAGTTCAAAAACAGAAAAAAACGAATCCAAATACTTTTCGAGGTCTCGAAGACTGCCATTGGATTGGATACAAATTGTGATTGGATACCGCAGTTGGATACATTTGCAGTTGGATACAGTTGGATACAGTAGGATACCGCAGTTGGATACAGTTGCAGTTGGATACCGCAGTTGGATACATTTTTGAATTTGATAGAATTCATTAGTAACAGAAACATTGCAAGGCCCTGATCAGTGACCCGCCTGACTGATTTTGGCCAAAAACCCTGACCCGAAACCCGCCCTGATCAATTTTAAAAAACCCTGACCCGGAATTTGCCAAATACAGAATTCGAAATTTCCATAAGTGCTCATTCAAAATGAGTGTGTCTGATCAGTTTTCTTAGTACTTACCATACTGTAAACCCTCGATTTAATGGTTTCTTGGAACCAAGATTTAGGAACCGTTCAATTGAGGGTATGTTTATTTATATTATTCAGACTTACAGCCAAATCGAGCCCACAGAGGGTGACCGTTAAATCGAAGGCCTGTCAAATCAAAGAAAGCGGAGGCAGAAATCACGACTAGTTAGAGAACATAAGGTAAAATCATAATTTTTATAATTTTCCGTGTCATGTTGTTTAGTTTTCTACTTTTACTTACTCTCTAATTTAACACTCACAATCCTAAACATTGTTTACCTTGTAAATTTAAATAATTTTTAGATGAGTTATATTTGAAAGATCGGACTTTTCACAAAACTATCGGCTGTAGAAGCAAAACGTGTCAAAAATGGCTCTAGGTGAATTCATCCTCAACCGATTCATCCTCGGTGAATTCATCCTCGGTGAATTCATCCTCCGGTGAATTCATCCTCTAACGAATTCATCCTCGGTGAATTCATCCTCCTTCTTGTCTTGAGCAGAATATATTTAAAGACCTAATCCTTGTATAGTAAGAGAGCACCCTCATTGATATCGGGACGAAACCAGGGCCCAAGAATTGTTCCACCCTAACCCTAATTCCTGGGTAGGTAACTGCTGGTCAGGTGCGTGTTCGCCTGGATGGCTTAAAAATGGAAGTAAAAAAAAGTTTACACATAGTGGGACTCAAACCAGTAGCCTCGGTGACGGCAACCCCTCCCCAATTTAGACCAGGGTGTCAACCACTTGGATCAAAAATTTTTTTTCACGTTTTCGCTTCCAAAACAATTTTTCTGGAATAATTCGAGCATGCTGAAGATGGTTTGACAGTGGTAAAATCACGTTTTATCGAGAAATTTTTGAGTTATTGCTAACGATTGATTTTGATAAATCAATCGTTAGCGATAACTCAAAAATTTCTCGATAAAACGTGATTTTACCACTGTCAAACCATCTTCAGCATGCTCGAATTATTCCAGAAAAGTTGTTTTGGAACCCGAAAACGTGAAAAAAAAATTTGATCCAAGTGGTCGACCACTTGGTTTGGTGCATGGATTCTCAGGGGTGATGTAGAGGTTGGTGGTTCGAACCCACCTGGCTGCATACCTTATTTTTTACCCATTTTTAATGGGTTTTGATTGGGGTGTTTAAGGTTGTTTTGAGTGGTTTCGGATTGTTTGGGACTACTTGGGGTGTTCAGGGTGATTTTGAGTGGTTTGGGGTGGTTTCGGATGGTTTGGGACCATTTGGGGTGAGCGAACTTTTTTCGCTAAAGTTTAAAAATTATAATGACTATATTTCCTGTCAAGACAAAAAGGAGGATGAATTCACCGGAGGATGAATTCGCTAGAGGATGAATTCACCGAGGATGAATTCACCGAGGATGAATTGGTTGAGGATGAATTCACCGTCGCCCGTCAGAAATGATAAAATGTCAAATAGCTGTATAAAAGCTCTTTTGCGCATGGAAACAGTCACGAGATACTAGCCAACTAGCTAAAAACTAGCGAACAATAGGAACTCCCTGGCGAGCTTGCATTGATTTGAACTCTTTTTTAACAAATAATATTCTTTGAACTCTATATGAATTCTATCAAATTCAAAAATGTGGTGAAATATCAACTCATGAGAGTTTTAACCCGTGACTATCGGTATACAGACTATTCGTTACAAAAACTGATTCGTTACACCGATTCGTTACATTGACGATTCGTTACACCGATTCGTTACAGAAAAAATATTTTTTTGACAAAAAATCGACTTTTTGCCTTGGAGGACCAAGGTAAACCACCTTATATTATGAGCAATCAAAGGGTCAGCCCTTGGCCCGGACAATGTACCCCCGAAGGGTCAGCCCTTATCCCGGACCATGTACCCCCAAAGGGGCTTCCTATTGAATTAGGGTGCCTGCCGAAGGCAGGCAGGTAAAAGAATACCTTTTTAATGAATAAAAACGGTATCCAGGTGGTTTACCTTGGTCCCCCAAGTCAAAAAGTCGATTTTTGGTCAAAAAGATATTTTTTCTGTAACGAATCGGTGTAACGAATCGTCAATGTAACGAATCGGTGTAACGAATCAGTTTTTGTAACGAATCGGTTGGCAGTCGTGACTATCAACTCGTGATAGTATATCAAATCGAAACTCAGTTCAAATTCAAAACCAACCTTTTTGTGACTTAAAATCGTGTAGGGAGTCCTGTTTATTTGTACCGAAATTGAGATTTCCACAAAATAAAATTTGGTCCAGTAGACGACCACTTGGATTTGTTGGTATATGGGACATACAGATGATCCAGCTAGCAACATGGTCAGATGCATTACAAAAAATAGTCAAATATGCAACATGGGTACTGCCAACTGAGTACTACCATTTAGGTACGACTACGTATAAACTACGATCTACCACCACCGCAGTACTATAAACTATCTCCCAAACTATGTCCCGAAAATGTATCCAACTGCGGTATCCAATCACAATTTGTATCCAACTGCGGTTTTACCGGTCTCGAAACTCAAAAGAAGGACTCAAACCTCGAAATTTTAAAGAAAGGAGGACTTCTACGGCTACATTCTGACATCGCTACTTCACTTCGCATACACTTTTCACTTTCACATATGTTGCTTTCTTATCTCCGATGTTTTCACACCATTTAGTAGCAGAGATTTTTTTATTGATTGAGTAGTCAACGCCCTGATCAAAAATAATTTTCGAGGAGATCACACCAAATATAAGTTCAAATTGAACTAAAAACACTGAGGTAAAAAACCAAGGTTGTTGGTGTGAGTTTGTTGTTCAAAAATTATTTTTATCAGGCTGTTTGAGTAAGGTTGTATAATTCCCCGAAAAAATAAAAATCGGAGAATTCTCCGAGAATTCTCTCAAGTATATGGAGGATTTAATAAGGAAAAACTGGAAATTCCAGAGAATTTCGGGGAATTCTCCGGAGAATTCTCCGAAATTCCGGAGAATTGTACAACCTTATGTTTGACCACCGAATCGATAGAGAAAAATCTCAGCTACGAAACACTGTGAAAATACCGTATTTCCTCTAATAGAAGCCCATGGGCTTCTATTTTTCAACCTCCCAAAAATCTTGAAATTGTCAATCACAAATGACCTTAACTCCGAAACCTTAGTCAAAAAATAGGGGGGGGGGGCTTCTAATGGAGCATGGGCTTATATTAGAGGAAATACGGTACCTGAGATAAGAAAATAAAATATGTGAAAAGTGTATGTGAAGTGAAGTAGTAGTCGATGTCAAAAAGTTGCCGTAAGAGTTCCCCCCTTTTAATGTCCGAAACACGAAATCGAGACCTTCAGTCAACAACTCCAATCCCGATGGAGTTGTGAATTACGAGATCAGACGTTGAGGCACTTTTAAATGATTGTCGATCTGAGTGAGAGATTTAGCGTGTTTTAAACACGGGAAGAGCTGTACTACTTATTCTTTACTGAAACTTTTTCCTTTTGGTACCAACTAGTAGCTAAGAGCTTCAAAATGAGATATTCCAAGCAACATCTGATAAATTAAAAGTTTGGGTAAAAATGCTTAGGTCCGCACCCAGGTCGCCGTTCAGGCCCACACCCAGATGACTTCTGAATCACTAACTTTTAACCAATTCTAATAAAACTTGGTCATCAAACCTAAAAAAGTCATTAAACCTAGAACAAATTCCAAGGTTCAGGATACAAACATCGGAATAGCGGGTCAGAGAATCTATCATTCCGAACGGAACGAAATAACAAGAATAATTTATTACAAGCAAACAGTATTTTAACAGAGTTCATTTCAATTGGTGTTCCTGCTCTATGTATTTGATGTTTACTTCTTTTCAGGGCTTCTTTCCAAAACGCATTGTATATGACTGCCCTTGGATTGTCTACAAATTGTGATTGGATACCGCAGTTGGATACATTTTCGAATTTTTTAGAATTCATATAAAGTTGACATTTTCGAATGACAAATTTGTCACTTTATCTGAATGCTGAATTTTTCACTCAAAGCTTCGGGGTTTCAGATTTTATTTGTAATTTAGTTTCTAAAGGCTCATTAGATTAATCGTTATGAACACGGTTTGGTAATGATGAACATATATATCAAGAGCCGAAATCACAGTACTGCAGCACGAACCAAAGTATTGCCCCAATTATTTGTTGGGTAGTATAGTCATTAGTTTGATGACTAATTACCTTTGTAAGTACTTAAACCACTAGGTAAAACCACCTAGGCTAGTGTACTTTTTTGCGAAATGGGGCAAGTGTCCCTTTTTTCCGAAATGGGGGCAAGTGTCCCATTTTTCCGTAATGGGGCAAGTGTCCCATTTTTCCGAAATGGGGCAAGTGTCCCATTTTTCCGAAATGGGGGCAAGTGTCCCATTTTTCCGAAATGGGGCAAGTGTCCCATTTTTCCGAAATGGGGCAAGTGTCCCATGGGGCAAACGGCGATGGGGCAAACGTCCGTGTACGGTATTTGATGTTTACTTCTTTTCAGGGCTTCTTTCCAAAACGCATTGTTACCTAAATACGGTAGATAAGACGAATGAATAACGTGCAAGGTGACTAACCAACTCCTCCGAAGATGTAGGATGAATCGCCTGAACGAAAATTACGATAGATGTAATTTGCTAATGTCTAAATGAAAGAACTTACAATGCACTCGTCAAATTGTTTCTTAGTGGCTCCCTGAAAGGGGAACATTGCAGTAAGGCTAAGTTAAATAGAGCAAGATTACCATTTTGAGCGCAACGGCGAATCCTTGCAGCATTTCATCGACTCCTTTGCCAATCATATGAATCCCTACGACCTAAATAGACTATAATCAAACGCAGCCCTTATACCAAAAATCATACCTTTTCGTCCACTCCAGCACAGATCAACTTCATGGTACATTGCCTAAATGGCTTTAGTACATGAAAGTAAAAAGCGTCACAAAAGAGAACTTACTGTTTGTAGCTGGTGACGGCATAATAAACACCTCCGAATTTGCTTGTGTAGATGGTTAAGTTTTCCTTCCCAAATTTCTTTTCAGCTTCTTCTGCAAAGCACATATTACGTAAATCCATAATTCAAAAACGTGATTGACTTACTTTGCGTCAAACCAACTGTAGCTATGGGAGGTTCACTGAAGACCACGGTAGGAACGTTTTCGTAATCGAGCTTGTTGCTGCTTTCGTTATTGAAAAGACGATGGGAGAGACGACGACCAGCGGCGATGGCAACTAAATGAAAGACAATAAACATATTGACTAAAAACTAATACTCGAAAAAGTTTACCCGGAGTCAATAGAGCCTTTCCGCAAACATCACCTACTGCATAGACCCCGCTCTTGGTAGTACTCTGGTATGGATCGACCTTAAAACGTGAATATATAATCAGATAAGTAAGTAATTGGTACGAAACATAAAAACTTACTTCGATGAATCCCTCAGGAGTAGTAGACACACCGGCTGCAAAAGACAGATGTGCTCAGGGAATAAAAATATCTGACTTACCTTTGGCAAGATTTAGAGTACTGGTATTCGGATGACGACCTATGGCCCAGATCAAAGCTGTGACATTATTGATTTGCTCGGTAGACTGGAAAGAGATAGTTTGAAATGTAGAGGAGATACCAAAAGACAAAACTTTTACCGTCTCTACTCTCAAGGTTCCATCGGTATTCTTCGTAATTGACTTCACCTATAATCAATTGATGAAATTAGACGGCAAAGATGAAAAGTTTACTGTAGTATTGGCATGTAGTTTTATTGGTCCCTTCTTGGCAAAACCTGTGATCTGCTCGCTCATTGTTTCGTCGAAAGACCTAAAACAGCGAGCCATTAACATCCAAATTGCGCAATGACAAATCCGACCTCAACATCGTGTCATGGCGAATCAGCATATGTGTTTCTGAAAATAATAACCTCGAGAATAAAAATTATTGAAGCACAAAAACCTGAACCAAGCGCCGCTAGGACTGAAGCCAATTCAATAGCGATGTATCCAGCTCCCACAACAACGGACTTCCTGCAAAACACAGTTCGATACAAGTTTGAACTAAAAGGATGGCTTACTTTGGCAATTCAGTCAGCTCGAAGAACCCATCACTGCTTATACCTAGCTCTGCTCCAGGCACATCTGTAGGAAACGAAGGAAGACCACCAACCTATGCAACTATACAATAACTGACAGGCAAAAAAAAAATGACTCACGGCAATAAGAGTATGCTTCCCGTAATATTTTCTGCCAGCAACCAACACGGAACCATCCTCATCGAATGAAGCAGTACCCTGGATGAGTTGCACACCGGACTAAACACAGGAGTTTAGAGAGCTCACAGTAACAGGGGTATTACCGTTTTGAGATTTTGCTCATAGATCACATTCAAGCGCTTGATGTAGTCGTCACGATTCTTTCGCATGACACTAAATTAAGTAGATAATAATGTTCCTACAAATGCATAATACCTCCAGTCAAAACCGTTGCACGTCACATTGAACCCATAATCGGCAAAAGTTCTGAAAGTACAAAATTAATTAAATTAGGAAATTTAACGCACGATTTACTTGAATGTGTTCGCATGTTGAGCGCAATTCACCATCACTGAAATTATCAGATGAAATTATAATCTACCACATAATGAATCAAAAAAGTTTTGATCTCGAAAGCAACCTTTTTTCGGGATACATCCAAGATTAACCTAAATTTTTGATCTGATCATCACGAAGAAACAGGACAATACTTACGCAGGTTCCACCCAAACGACTAGATTCGATCAGTGCAACTGAGACATTAAATTCGCGAGCGCGACGAGCACTGGCAATACCTAGAATAAAGAAACGATAATCAGAGAAGTAGACATAAGGAAAAAACATGCCTCCGCTGCCCCCTCCAATGACCAAGTAATCGAAATGGACTGCCTCAGACATTTTTCGCCTAAAATTTGCCACGTTTCATAGCAGACAAGCGTAAAAATGCCTACATGGATAACAACGCTTGTTTTCGCAAGAGACTGCTTTGCTATGCTAAAATACAGTTTAAATAAATACAGCGTACCCTATGGCGACTAAAAATTACAAAAATCCAAATTTGTAATGAAAACATTATGTAATTTTGCGATAACTCGAAAAGAAGCAATCTTGAAATTTTGGAGTAGCTGAAAAGGACAACCTTTGTAATGCTCAAAAAATTGGTCCGTTTTAAGAGCTAGACTACGCGCGGAAATTTCCCACAATGGATATAGGAAGTCGGAGGACGGTACAGTCCACTCTCGCTATAGTGCGAACGCTGGGGACAGCGAAAAACCTCACTATGGCACCTCGGTTATCCGGCACGCTGCAGCCGTCCGTAGGAGTGCCCGATAACGGAGGTTTGGCTGTATAGCGAGAGTAGACTGTACTACGTTTTTGAAATTTCATTTATTCTTTCCAAATTTTTGTGGAGTTTTGTTTTTGTAAAAAAACCTTGATAATAGGCTTAATCACTTAACGAAAAGAAAATATGATGAAAACTCGCGGAGCTGGGGACCACAAGGACCTCGACATCTGACTTCCTATCTCCACTGTGGAAGTCTTTAAAGGGGGGGGGGAACTTTATATACGCATCGTCTTTTGTCGAACATTCTAGTCCCTCTGGGGGTGTTTTAATTTACTTTTTAGTAAGTTTTTTTTTGACTATTAGGTCCAAAAATCATCAAGCAATCGATTCCAACCGTTTCCAGCACTGATTTGTTGTGGCTGTAACCATTTTGGAAAATTTCTTTTTGGAAATAGTCGATTTTGGGAGCAGTCGATTTTGGGAGCAGTCGGTTTTGGGAGCAGTCGATTTTGGGAGAAGCATTTTGAAAAGTCTTCTTTTTGGGACAAATGAGTTCCGATAATAACTATTTTCGGAATATTTTTTTTCAAAATTTACTTATTTTGGAAAAATTTTCTTCGGAATTTACTTAGTAGGCAGAATAAATTGAGGATTTTTTCATTTTCGAAGAAATGCTTTAAAAATTTTCTATTTGCGGAAACTTCCTGTTTTGCACACTTTATTTAGGGTGATCTTATTTATCGCTACTATTTGCTTGTCCGTCTAATTTTTTCTCAAAACCTATCGACTTATATTACATTTTGGAGGCCACCAATTTTTTTGACTTTCTATCTTTTTCAATGCAGAATGTGCTTGTGTTGACTACGAAATGGCTAATTCTTGACAGGTACTCAGACTTATTTTAATAAACTTTTTCGTCGAAAACAGAGCGGTTTTATTTCAATAACAACAACTAAGCCAGGAAGGATCAACACATTTGAACATAGAACAGACAAAGATTTTTGACGGGGCTAATTTCTTGACCTATTTATATCGCTGCTTGGTATAGGAGGAGGAACCCGAACTTGTCTTTCGCCCACGGCTGAATTTCTTTGACCACGAATCGGTCGAATCCCCAAGACACGTGGAAGGTCAATTCGATCGGCTAAAAATTACGATAAAATTAATCAAAGGTTGTAATAAACGATAATTACTTCGGCCCCTTACTGGCTGGTTCCATCGATCGAAAAAAGCAGCATGAGAAACCTTTGAAAGGCTGATTTGGATTCGATTTTTGTCATAACTTCTGACGGCCCTTTGCAGAACTGAAACGTCTTCACCTTCAATTCTTCTTCGTCTAGCGGAATTCGTTAAATAAAACATTTCCAGGTATTTGGCTTTTGAATGATGAACTAAAGCAAGGCTAAAATTTTGATGATAAAATAAGATAACCTACACAATTCATCTCTTAAGACACAGTGGCTTGACCAGTATTTATGAGCTTTTCTCTTGCAAAGTTCACCGTTCACTGCAAAGTTCATAGTTTTTGACAGCCTTGTTCAATGTGTAAATTACCATTGGGTTAATGTCTGCCATTTTAAGCGCCCTGTCTATCATGACATCAACTTCTGTTTTGATGGAATCGGCTTCATGACTGTGGCTTTCTCCTGTCTCACATCGATACGTTGGAAAAGCGTGTTCTGGCTTTAGCTCTGTCCATACCCTTTTAAAGCAGTTGGTCTCACGACAGTAGAATACCACTTCCGTGTGCGAAACAGCGCGATTGAGATTGAGGATGTTGACTGCTGACTGCTGGTAAAGCTTGTAACCTTAATAAATGCATATCGATACACAATAACAAGTGATTATACCCGAATAAATGAGAATGAGTTGTTTCTGCTGGCTATCGATGAATCGAAGCTGAGCCTTCTCACAAGATTTGCAACCAACAGGAAATTCGGTCGCTAATTCTTCTGGCTGTCCCTCTTCATCGCTTGAATTTCCAAAGACGTCAATTTCTTCTTCACTCTCACTGTTCATGATAGCACAACTAAAGACAATGTCTTAAATAATTTTAAAGCAATATTTTTGAGAAAAATTGAAAGGTTACGACCTTCCAAAGTAGAACTACAAGAAATTGTAGGTTTCCTTTCTTCCTTTCAAAAAATATTCCAATCTGTTTTCATCGAAAACTGCAAATTTCTAGACTTTTATCTTCAAAAAAATCTTTTCGCAAAATTTATTTCAACCAAAAAAATGATTTTCCAAATCAAATTCTTCGAAAACAGACTTTTTCCAAATTGGCGCCCGAAAAACGACTGCTCCCAAAATCGACTGCTCCCAAAACCGACTGCTCCCAAAATCGACTGTTCCCAAAATCGACTATTTCCAAAAAGAAATTTTCCAAAACGGTTACAGCCATTTGTTGTCATCAACTGCCCCAATTTTGCGATTTTTGGCTAATGAGCACCAAAATTAGAGGAAACCAGCCAAAATGATGCGTACTAGGAACTGAGATTTTTTGCGATTTCAATTTACATTATTCTATACAACCGTATGCTGAAAATGACGGCAAGAAGCAGGGCTACATTTTGAGTGTAAGGTTGCAAAGAAATGTGTAAATTAAAATCGCGAAAAAATGTCAGTTCCAGGATACTACCGAAAAGTACTGGTATAGTCCTATTGAGGATTTCATCGAATTGGATTTTTTATATTTTAGCCCTAACTCTATACCAACTTTTCATCTGTATGATAGCTCAAATGAAAGCTCAGAAGCTTGGCTACATTTTGACACTAAACTTGTAAATAAAAGAAGAAAAAAAAGGCCCGCAGCCAGTTGTAGTCGAACCTGTGACCTAAGGCGATGCGAATATAAAGTTCCCCCCTTTAAAAGCGCTTCTTTATAATTTTGAACGGGATTTTTTTACCTCGATTTCTGAGCCTAGTTTTTATGCCCATTTTATTTTTAATTGCCTTTATTTTAATTACCGCCCGGGATTATTGGAGCGGGAGCACATATTAGAGGTAACACGGTTGTTGAGAGCGTCGTAAATTTGAGCTAAGATTGGCACATAAAAAGGGGGACCGGACAAAATCAAATTTTACCTGAATTTCTCGCGCGACATTTTCACAAAAAATCTAAATTTATCCAGTCGCCATACAAAGTTGTCTTTCGCACCATCTCGACGAAATATTTCCTAGCATAAAGCTTTTTTGTTTTCGTCTTGTGACACTTACAACTTTAACTGCGATTTCAAAGGATTCCAAAGGGACAATACTTTTTTTTTGGCGCAAAAAACACTTTTTTTGGCGCAAATCCACTTTTTTTTGGCGCAAATTTTTCTTTTGCGTAATCACGGCTTTTCAAAACGCCCGAAAGTGTGTCATTTAGCTTTTTAGACGTGTCTGCATGGCGCAGTGGGTGAAGCTCTTCGTCACACCATTTACATAGCAAAATAGGCTATTTTCCTCGGTAACACTTTACTTGTCCCCACGGCTGACCCACTTTTGATGACAATTTTGAAAAACCGATTGCATATTCGTGTTTCTCGACCCCGATTTAGGCGCGAATTTACCAATCGTTTCCGGTAAAGTGAAAAAAAATTTTTTCAAACCACAGGGGGTATCATGGATTTTAGTCAAAATTTGAAAAATTTGAATTCGCGCCTTTTGAATTTTGAAGGGATTAAGGGCTGTATAGGGAGGGGAAGGGAATAAAAGGGGCCACTTTTATGGCAGAACGTTAGAAAAAACATATATTGATATATTCTAGCTGTCTTACCATGTTTTTTAACTGAGCCGTGGCAAAAAGAGCCTCTATATGCATTTTATGATCAAGAGTACTTCTCGGAATCATGTCTAAGGTAAGTGAGTGCGCGCATCTCTAACTCTCAAGCCCCCTGCGCTCCCTTCGGGGGCGCAGGTGGCTTGGGGCTTGGAGTTGAGATGCGCACACACACATACCTTAGACACAAATCACTCGAAAGTGACTCTGGATGCATGAAAAAGCATGCATACCAGAGTTTATTTATGCGGTAGGCCCAGTATTCAAAACTATGTTCAACATCTTCCTTTTTGTTCAAAATTGGCCACTTTTATTCCCTTCCCCTCCTTATACAGTCCTTAATCCCTTCAAAATTCTAAAGGCGCGAGTTCAAAATTTTCAAATTTTGACTAAAATCCATGATACCCCTGTGGTTTGAAAATTTTTTTTTCACTTTACCGGAAACGATTGGTAAATTCGCGCCTAAATCGGGGTCGAGAAACACGAATATGCAATCGGTTTTTCAAAATTGTCATCAAAAGTGGGTCAGCCGTGGGGGGGGGGGGGTCAAGTAAAGTCAAGCCTTTTCCTCGGGGTCATGAGTTCGATCCCACCCACTGGTACTTCCGATTTTTCACAAAAAAAATTTGCAATTTTTTATTCACCCACTCGACTTAAAATCGAAAAGTAGACGTAGGTCATAGAGATCAGATTTTCAGCTTTTCTTATAAAGTTTTGAGTACAGGCCCGATGAAAGTCCAGAATTTACGTCAAATACAAGGCGAAAGTTGAAACGCAACTTCTTTTGTATAAGGTTTGCGAGGATTGTATTTCAGAGGGTGAGTTATACACCAAAAGAAAGCTGAGAATCTCCCCTTGCAGAAAATACAGATCGAATTTTCAAAATACATATTTTATAAAACTAGAAGCCATTTCAAGTAGGGTTGTTACACAGTTAACTCGATTTTTTCTAAAATTTTGACCTTATTTCTTGTTTTTATGCTACTTTTTTTTATAAAATTTTGAGCACGTTACCCCACGTTCGAAAGCCTAGAATGTTGGCTATCGAATGGCATAAAAATTTCTTGGTTTGGTTCACGAAAATTTTATCCGATTAACATCGTCTGCTTAACATTTGTTTGGTTGTTATGTGAGTAATAAAAGTAGTTGTATTTTTGAGGGTTGTAAAATAAAACCTCATGGGGCTCAATTGAATTCTCTATGTGTGCCGAACACGAAAGAAACATTCAACTGGAAATAAATTCTTTGTAAGAAAATAAGACAGGACTAAGAACCGAAGCTGTTGCTGTAAATATAGCTGTTGGCATTTTTGCTGTTGTCATTTTTGCTCTTAGTATTTTTGCTCTTGGGATTTTTGATGCTGGCATTTTTGCTCTTGGCATTTTTGCTCTTGGAAGTTTTGTCTTGGCATTTTTACTGATAACCATCTAACTTATATCTTTCTTATATTTTCACTAAATATTGTTCGATTTTATTTTTGGTATATTTGTAGAGTGAGAATCTAAAAACTAGTTATGTTATAATAATAATAAGGCTCAAATTGAAAACACCCCTCAAAATATGTAAATCCCCCCTCAAAATAATTTTTTACCCCCTCAAATTTGAATTTCGCACAAAATGTGTAAATCCCCCTCAAATTTATTATTTACCCCCTCAAATTTTAAAATTTACCCCCTTAAATTCAAATTTACCCCTCAAATTCAGACCAGATGGCTCAGGACCCACTCCAGAATCGCCAAAAGGCCAAAATGATTGGTTTTTTCGGGGGGGGGGGGGGGGTCGTCTGGGGGGGAGTAAACTTTTCGAGAAAAATCGATTGAGCGGATCAGATTTCGGGTCCAACAGCCTTAATTGCTCAGAATTCCAGGTTTATGGTGGTTTTGAGTGGTTCAGGGTGGAGTTGTGGACGATTAAGCCCATCTGACCCGAAATCTGATCCGCTCAATCGATTTTTCTCGAAAAGTTTACTCCCCCCCCCCAGACGACCCCCGAAAAAACCAATCATTTTGGCCTTTTGGCGATTCTGGAGTGGGTCCTGAGCCATCTGGTCTGAATTTGAGGGGTAAATTTGAATTTAAGGGGGTAAATTTTAAAATTTGAGGGGTAAATTACAAATTTGAGGGGGATTTACATATTTTACGCGAAATTCAAATTTGAGGGGTAAAAAATTATTTTGAGGGGGATTTACACATTTTGAGGGGTGTTTTCACCTACAGCCATAATAATAATACCTAGACTTGACTTTTACTTGTCGCGCGACAAAAGTGACAAATGTCGCGCGACAAATATTTCAAAAAGTGACAAATGTCCAGTTGCCGGGAAATCAGTTTGTTTGTTTTTTTTTGCACTGAGGAGGCCCAAAATCACTTTTTTAAAACACAAATGGATAAAGGTGAATTATCATACGCTAAAATTAGATAACGTATATACCTATGCTCGCACCGAATTCAAATTTACTCTGGCCGTATGACAGTAAGAATTTTAACTGTGATTTCTTGTAATTTACGAGGCCTCGAGTTTTTCCGATTCGCGTTTTTAACAAATGATTAGTTCAAAAACAGAAAAAAACGAATCCAAATACTTTTCGAGGTCTCGAAGACTGCCATTGGATTGGATACAAATTGTGATTGGATACCGCAGTTGGATACATTTGCAGTTGGATACAGTTGGATACAGTAGGATACCGCAGTTGGATACAGTTGCAGTTGGATACCGCAGTTGGATACATTTTTGAATTTGATAGAATTCATTAGTAACAGAAACATTGCAAGGCCCTGATCAGTGACCCGCCTGACTGATTTTTGGCCAAAAACCCTGACCCGAAACCCGCCCTGATCAATTTTAAAAAACCCTGACCCGGAATTTGCCAAATACAGAATTCGAAATTTCCATAAGTGCTCATTCAAAATGAGTGTGTCTGATCAGTTTTCTTAGTACTTACCATACTGTAAACCCTCGATTTAATGGTTTCTTGGAACCAAGATTTAGGAACCGTTCAATTGAGGGTATGTTTATTTATATTATTCAGACTTACAGCCAAATCGAGCCCACAGAGGGTGACCGTTAAATCGAAGGCCTGTCAAATCAAAGAAAGCGGAGGCAGAAATCACGACTAGTTAGAGAACATAAGGTAAAATCATAATTTTTATAATTTTCCGTGTCATGTTGTTTAGTTTTCTACTTTTACTTACTCTCTAATTTAACACTCACAATCCTAAACATTGTTTACCTTGTAAATTTAAATAATTTTTAGATGAGTTATATTTGAAAGATCGGACTTTTCACAAAACTATCGGCTGTAGAAGCAAAACGTGTCAAAAATGATAAAATGTCAAATAGCTGTATAAAAGCTCTTTTGCGCATGGAAACAGTCACGAGATACTAGCCAACTAGCTAAAAACTAGCGAACAATAGGAACTCCCTGGCGAGCTTGCATTGATTTGAACTCTTTTTTAACAAATAATATTCTTTGAACTCTATATGAATTCTATCAAATTCAAAAATGTGGTGAAATATCAACTCATGAGAGTTTTAACCCGTGACTATCGGTATACAGACTATTCGTTACAAAAACTGATTCGTTACACCGATCCGTTACATTGACGATTCGTTACACCGATTCGTTACAGAAAAAATATTTTTTTGACAAAAAATCGACTTTTTGCCTTGGAGGACCAAGGTAAACCACCTTATATTATGAGCAATCAAAGGGTCAGCCCTTGGCCCGGACAATGTACCCCCGAAGGGTCAGCCCTTATCCCGGACCATGTACCCCAAAGGGCTTCCTATTGAATTAGGGTGCCTGCCGAAGGCAGGCAGGTAAAAGAATACCTTTTTAATGAATAAAAACGGTATCCAGGTGGTTTACCTTGGTCCCCCAAGTCAAAAAGTCGATTTTTGGTCAAAAAGATATTTTTTCTGTAACGAATCGGTGTAACGAATCGTCAATGTAACGAATCGGTGTAACGAATCAGTTTTTGTAACGAATCGGTTGGCAGTCGTGACTATCAACTCGTGATAGTATATCAAATCGAAACTCAGTTCAAATTCAAAACCAACCTTTTTGTGACTTAAAATCGTGTAGGGAGTCCTGTTTATTTGTACCGAAATTGAGATTTCCACAAAATAAAATTTGGTCCCAGTAGACGACCACTTGGATTTGTTGGTATATGGGACATACAGATGATCCAGCTAGCAACATGGTCAGATGCATTACAAAAAATAGTCAAATATGCAACATGGGTACTGCCAACTGAGTACTACCATTTAGGTACGACTACGTATAAACTACGATCTACCACCACCGCAGTACTATAAACTATCTCCCAAACTATGTCCCGAAAATGTATCCAACTGCGGTATCCAATCACAATTTGTATCCAACTGCGGTTTTACCGGTCTCGAAACTCAAAAGAAGGACTCAAACCTCGAAATTTTAAAGAAAGGAGGACTTCTACGGCTACATTCTGACATCGCTACTTCACTTCGCATACACTTTTCACTTTCACATATGTTGCTTTCTTATCTCCGATGTTTTCACACCATTTAGTAGCAGAGATTTTTTTATTGATTGAGTAGTCAACGCCCTGATCAAAAATAATTTTCGAGGAGATCACACCAAATATAAGTTCAAATTGAACTAAAAACACTGAGGTAAAAAACCAAGGTTGTTGGTGTGAGTTTGTTGTTCAAAAATTATTTTTATCAGGCTGTTTGAGTAAGGTTGTATAATTCCCCGAAAAAATAAAAATCGGAGAATTCTCCGAGAATTCTCTCAAGTATATGGAGGATTTAATAAGGAAAAACTGGAAATTCCAGAGAATTTCGGGGAATTCTCCGGAGAATTCTCCGAAATTCCGGAGAATTGTACAACCTTATGTTTGACCACCGAATCGATAGAGAAAAATCTCAGCTACGAAACACTGTGAAAATACCGTATTTCCTCTAATAGAAGCCCATGGGCTTCTATTTTTCAACCTCCCAAAAATCTTGAAATTGTCAATCACAAATGACCTTAACTCCGAAACCTTAGTCAAAAAATAGGGGGGGGGGCTTCTAATGGAGCATGGGCTTATATTAGAGGAAATACGGTACCTGAGATAAGAAAATAAAATATGTGAAAAAGTGTATGTGAAGTGAAGTAGTAGTCGATGTCAAAAAGTTGCCGTAAGAGTTCCCCCCTTTTAATGTCCGAAACACGAAATCGAGACCTTCAGTCAACAACTCCAATCCCGATGGAGTTGTGAATTACGAGATCAGACGTTGAGGCACTTTTAAAATGATTGTCGATCTGAGTGAGAGATTTAGCGTGTTTTAAACACGGGAAGAGCTGTACTACTTATTCTTTACTGAAACTTTTTCCTTTTGGTACCAACTAGTAGCTAAGAGCTTCAAAATGAGATATTCCCAAGCAACATCTGATAAATTAAAAGTTTGGGTAAAAATGCTTAGGTCCGCACCCAGGTCGCCGTTCAGGCCCACACCCAGATGACTTCTGAATCACTAACTTTTAACCAATTCTAATAAAACTTGGTCATCAAACCTAAAAAAGTCATTAAACCTAGAACAAATTCCAAGGTTCAGGATACAAACATCGGAATAGCGGGTCAGAGAATCTATCATTCCGAACGGAACGAAATAACAAGAATAATTTATTACAAGCAAACAGTATTTTAACAGAGTTCATTTCAATTGGTGTTCCTGCTCTATGTATTTGATGTTTACTTCTTTTCAGGGCTTCTTTCCAAAACGCATTGTTACCTAAATACGGTAGATAAGACGAATGAATAACGTGCAAGGTGACTAACCAACTCCTCCGAAGATGTAGGATGAATCGCCTGAACGAAAATTACGATAGATGTAATTTGCTAATGTCTAAATGAAAGAACTTACAATGCACTCGTCAAATTGTTTCTTAGTGGCTCCCTGAAAGGGGAACATTGCAGTAAGGCTAAGTTAAATAGAGCAAGATTACCATTTTGAGCGCAACGGCGAATCCTTGCAGCATTTCATCGACTCCTTTGCCAATCATATGAATCCCTACGACCTAAATAGACTATAATCAAACGCAGCCCTTATACCAAAAATCATACCTTTTCGTCCACTCCAGCACAGATCAACTTCATGGTACATTGCCTAAATGGCTTTAGTACATGAAAGTAAAAAGCGTCACAAAAGAGAACTTACTGTTTGTAGCTGGTGACGGCATAATAAACACCTCCGAATTTGCTTGTGTAGATGGTTAAGTTTTCCTTCCCAAATTTCTTTTCAGCTTCTTCTGCAAAGCACATATTACGTAAATCCATAATTCAAAAACGTGATTGACTTACTTTGCGTCAAACCAACTGTAGCTATGGGAGGTTCACTGAAGACCACGGTAGGAACGTTTTCGTAATCGAGCTTGTTGCTGCTTTCGTTATTGAAAAGACGATGGGAGAGACGACGACCAGCGGCGATGGCAACTAAATGAAAGACAATAAACATATTGACTAAAAACTAATACTCGAAAAAGTTTACCCGGAGTCAATAGAGCCTTTCCGCAAACATCACCTACTGCATAGACCCCGCTCTTGGTAGTACTCTGGTATGGATCGACCTTAAAACGTGAATATATAATCAGATAAGTAAGTAATTGGTACGAAACATAAAAACTTACTTCGATGAATCCCTCAGGAGTAGTAGACACACCGGCTGCAAAAGACAGATGTGCTCAGGGAATAAAAATATCTGACTTACCTTTGGCAAGATTTAGAGTACTGGTATTCGGATGACGACCTATGGCCCAGATCAAAGCTGTGACATTATTGATTTGCTCGGTAGACTGGAAAGAGATAGTTTGAAATGTAGAGGAGATACCAAAAGACAAAACTTTTACCGTCTCTACTCTCAAGGTTCCATCGGTATTCTTCGTAATTGACTTCACCTATAATCAATTGATGAAATTAGACGGCAAAGATGAAAAGTTTACTGTAGTATTGGCATGTAGTTTTATTGGTCCCTTCTTGGCAAAACATGTGATCTGCTCGCTCATTGTTTCGTCGAAAGACCTAAAACAGCGAGCCATTAACATCCAAATTGCGCAATGACAAATCCGACCTCAACATCGTGTCATGGCGAATCAGCATATGTGTTTCTGAAAATAATAACCTCGAGAATAAAAATTATTGAAGCACAAAAACCTGAACCAAGCGCCGCTAGGACTGAAGCCAATTCAATAGCGATGTATCCAGCTCCCACAACAACGGACTTCCTGCAAAACACAGTTCGATACAAGTTTGAACTAAAAGGATGGCTTACTTTGGCAATTCAGTCAGCTCGAAGAACCCATCACTGCTTATACCTAGCTCTGCTCCAGGCACATCTGTGGGAAACGAAGGAAGACCACCAACCTATGCAACTATACAATAACTGACAGGCAAAAAAAAATGACTCACGGCAATAAGAGTATGCTTCCCGTAATATTTTCTGCCAGCAACCAACACGGAACCATCCTCATCGAATGAAGCAGTACCCTGGATGAGTTGCACACCGGACTAAACACAGGAGTTTAGAGAGCTCACAGTAACAGGGGTATTACCGTTTTGAGATTTTGCTCATAGATCACATTCAAGCGCTTGATGTAGTCGTCACGATTCTTTCGCATGACACTAAATTAAGTAGATAATAATGTTCCTACAAATGCATAATACCTCCAGTCAAAACCGTTGCACGTCACATTGAACCCATAATCGGCAAAAGTTCTGAAAGTACAAAATTAATTAAATTAGGAAATTTAACGCACGATTTACTTGAATGTGTTCGCATGTTGAGCGCAATTCACCATCACTGAAATTATCAGATGAAATTATAATCTACCACATAATGAATCAAAAAAGTTTTGATCTCGAAAGCAACCTTTTTCGGGATACATCCAAGATTAACCTAAATTTTTGATCTGATCATCACGAAGAAACAGGACAATACTTACGCAGGTTCCACCCAAACGACTAGATTCGATCAGTGCAACTGAGACATTAAATTCGCGAGCGCGACGAGCACTGGCAATACCTAGAATAAAGAAACGATAATCAGAGAAGTAGACATAAGGAAAAAACATGCCTCCGCTGCCCCCTCCAATGACCAAGTAATCGAAATGGACTGCCTCAGACATTTTTCGCCTAAAATTTGCCACGTTTCATAGCAGACAAGCGTAAAAATGCCTACATGGATAACAACGCTTGTTTTCGCAAGAGACTGCTTTGCTATGCTAAAATACAGTTTAAATAAATACAGCGTACCCTATGGCGACTAAAAATTACAAAAATCCAAATTTGTAATGAAAACATTATGTAATTTTGCGATAACTCGAAAAGAAGCAATCTTGAAATTTTGGAGTAGCTGAAAAGGACAACCTTTGTAATGCTCAAAAAATTGGTCCGTTTTAAGAGCTAGACTACGCGCGGAAATTTCCCACAATGGATATAGGAAGTCGGAGGACGGTACAGTCCACTCTCGCTATAGTGCGAACGCTGGGGACAGCGAAAAACCTCACTATGGCACCTCGGTTATCCGGCACGCTGCAGCCGTCCGTAGGAGTGCCCGATAACGGAGGTTTGGCTGTATAGCGAGAGTAGACTGTACTACGTTTTTGAAATTTCATTTATTCTTTCCAAATTTTTGTGGAGTTTTGTTTTTGTAAAAAAACCTTGATAATAGGCTTAATCACTTAACGAAAAGAAAATATGATGAAAACTCGCGGAGCTGGGGACCACAAGGACCTCGACATCTGACTTCCTATCTCCACTGTGGAAGTCTTTAAAGGGAGGGGGGGGGGAACTTTATATACGCATCGTCTTTTGTCGAACATTCTAGTCCCTCTGGGGGTGTTTTAATTTACTTTTTTAGTAAGTTTTTTTTGACTATTAGGTCCAAAAATCATCAAGCAATCGATTCCAACCGTTTCCAGCACTGATTTGTTGTCATCAACTGCCCCAATTTTGCGATTTTTGGCTAATGAGCACCAAAATTAGAGGAAACCAGCCAAAATGATGCGTACTAGGAACTGAGATTTTTTGCGATTTCAATTTACATTATTCTATACAACCGTATGCTGAAAATGACGGCAAGAAGCAGGGCTACATTTTGAGTGTAAGGTTGCAAAGGAATGTGTAAATTAAAATCGCGAAAAAATGTCAGTTCCAGGATACTACCGAAAAGTACTGGTATAGTCCTATTGAGGATTTCATCGAATTGGATTTTTTATATTTTAGCCCTAACTCTATACCAACTTTTCATCTGTATGATAGCTCAAATGAAAGCTCAGAAGCTTGGCTACATTTTGACACTAAACTTGTAAATAAAAGAAGAAAAAAAAGGCCCGCAGCCAGTTGTAGTCGAACCTGTGACCTAAGGCGATGCGAATATAAAGTTCCCCCCTTTAAAAGCGCTTCTTTATAATTTTGAACGGGATTTTTTTACCTCGATTTCTGAGCCTAGTTTTTATGCCCATTTTATTTTTAATTGCCTTTATTTTAATTACCGCCCGGGGATTATTGGAGCGGGAGCACATATTAGAGGTAACACGGTTGTTGAGAGCGTCGTAAATTTGAGCTAAGATTGGCACATAAAAAGGGGGACCGGACAAAATCAAATTTTACCTGAATTTCTCGCGCGACATTTTCACAAAAAATCTAAATTTATCCAGTCGCCATACAAAGTTGTCTTTCGCACCATCTCGACGAAATATTTCCTAGCATAAAGCTTTTTTGTTTTCGTCTTGTGACACTTACAACTTTAACTGCGATTTCAAAGGATTCCAAAGGGACAATACTTTTTTTTTGGCGCAAAAAACACTTTTTTTGGCGCAAATCCACTTTTTTTTGGCGCAAATTTTTCTTTTGCGTAATCACGGCTTTTCAAAACGCCCGAAAGTGTGTCATTTAGCTTTTTAGACGTGTCTGCATGGCGCAGTGGGTGAAGCTCTTCGTCACACCATTTACATAGCAAAATAGGCTATTTTCCTCGGTAACACTTTACTTGTCCCCACGGCTGACCCACTTTTGATGACAATTTTGAAAAACCGATTGCATATTCGTGTTTCTCGACCCCGATTTAGGCGCGAATTTACCAATCGTTTCCGGTAAAGTGAAAAAAAATTTTTTCAAACCACAGGGGTATCATGGATTTTAGTCAAAATTTGAAAAATTTGAATTCGCGCCTTTTGAATTTTGAAGGGATTAAGGGCTGTATAGGGAGGGGAAGGGAATAAAAGGGGCCACTTTTATGGCAGAACGTTAGAAAAAACATATATTGATATATTCTAGCTGTCTTACCATGTTTTTTAACTGAGCCGTGGCAAAAAGAGCCTCTATATGCATTTTATGATCAAGAGTACTTCTCGGAATCATGTCTAAGGTAAGTGAGTGCGCGCATCTCTAACTCTCAAGCCCCCTGCGCTCCCTTCGGGGCGCAGGTGGCTTGGGGGCTTGGAGTTGAGATGCGCACACACACATACCTTAGACACAAATCACTCGAAAGTGACTCTGGATGCATGAAAAAGCATGCATACCAGAGTTTATTTATGCGGTAGGCCCCAGTATTCAAAACTATGTTCAACATCTTCCTTTTTGTTCAAAATTGGCCACTTTTATTCCCTTCCCTCCTTATACAGTCCTTAATCCCTTCAAAATTCTAAAGGCGCGAGTTCAAAATTTTCAAATTTTGACTAAAATCCATGATACCCCTGTGGTTTGAAAATTTTTTTTTCACTTTACCGGAAACGATTGGTAAATTCGCGCCTAAATCGGGGTCGAGAAACACGAATATGCAATCGGTTTTTCAAAATTGTCATCAAAAGTGGGTCAGCCGTGGGGGGGGGGGTCAAGTAAAGTCAAGCCTTTTCCTCGGGGTCATGAGTTCGATCCCACCCACTGGTACTTCCGATTTTTCACAAAAAAAAATTTGCAATTTTTTATTCACCCACTCGACTTAAAATCGAAAAGTAGACGTAGGTCATAGAGATCAGATTTTCAGCTTTTCTTATAAAGTTTTGAGTACAGGCCCGATGAAAGTCCAGAATTTACGTCAAATACAAGGCGAAAGTTGAAACGCAACTTCTTTTTGTATAAGGTTTGCGAGGATTGTATTTCAGAGGGTGAGTTATACACCAAAAGAAAGCTGAGAATCTCCCCTTGCAGAAAATACAGATCGAATTTTCAAAATACATATGTTATAAAACTAGAAGCCATTTCAAGTAGGGTTGTTACACAGTTAACTCGATTTTTTCTAAAATTTTGACCTTATTTCTTGTTTTTATGCTACTTTTTTTTATAAAATTTTGAGCACGTTACCCCACGTTCGAAAGCCTAGAATGTTGGCTATCGAATGGCATAAAAATTTCTTGGTTTGGTTCACGAAAATTTTATCCGATTAACATCGTCTGCTTAACATTTGTTTGGTTGTTATGTGAGTAATAAAAGTAGTTGTATTTTGAGGGTTGTAAAATAAAACCTCATGGGGCTCAATTGAATTCTCTATGTGTGCCGAACACGAAAGAAACATTCAATTGGAAATAAATTCTTTGTAAGAAAATAAGACAGGACTAAGAACCGAAGCTGTTGCTGTAAATATAGCTGTTGGCATTTTTGCTGTTGTCATTTTTGCTCTTAGTATTTTTGCTCTTGGGATTTTTGATGCTGGCATTTTTGCTCTTGGCATTTTTGCTCTTGGAAGTTTTGTCTTGGCATTTTTACTGATAACCATCTTACTTATATCTTTCTTATATTTTCACTAAATATTGTTCGATTTTATTTTTGGTATATTTGTAGAGTGAGAATCTAAAAACTAGTTATGTGATAATAATAATAATACCTAGACTTGACTTTTACTTGTCGCGCGACAAAAGTGACAAATGTCGCGCGACAAATATTTCAAAAAGTGACAAATGTCCAGTTGCCGGGAAATCAGCTCATGTGGGAACCCAGTGATTTTTGGTAACTATTGGCAATGTTAAACGCATTTTGGTTATTGGCAGTCTTCCTATGTGAACTAGAAGGGTCGTTCCGGTCGGTAAGGTGCTGCTCCTCCTGCTTTTACTTAGGTTTTATCCCTTAGTTTTATTTATGAAATCCCTGTAGTCTCTAATTCCTCTTTAGGTGGTTCATCGTAGTTCGAAAAAAGGACAAATGTCTGGTTGCTAATGACTCGTATAAAATTATTTGTAAAAAATAATAGACTCAAAGAAATCAGGATTTTTTTTGAGCTGACAATGTTATTTGCAAAATTACAGTAAAAACTAAAAAAATCAGCAAACGGTGCTTCTGACTATAACCCTAATATTTTTGCAGGAATGATAGCTTTTCGACTGTTGCAGAGAATCTTAAATGAAATTGGAGATTCCCTATGGTCAGGGGCCCAAAAATTTGGCAAATCAATCGGGGTAGGTGCCACATATCCAAACTTTTTTAAATTGGCAGCTTAATTCTGACGCTTTCTTTAGATGTCCTTGGATGATCATGACCCGGATTACAAGAAGTACCAAGCCAATAATTTTATTTTCCATTAAATCTCAGCGACAAAACGGTTTAAAACATGCTAGAAAAGAAAGCAAAATATATGATCAAAGGTAAAAAGAGGTAGATGTCAAAAGGTAGCTTTAAAAGCCCATCTCTTTAAAATACAGGCTTCAATTTAAACATTTACACTAAGAGGAATAGCCTTCCCAAGGGTCGTGTTATAGAAAATTTTGACTATATCGTACATCTTCTAAAGTTTCCACAAGATTTTATTGTATAACCCTCCAAGCTCATCAGGGGTTGAAAACTGATCCTTTTAAACAATTAAACTAGATGAGATAGCCTAAGAATACCTGCTCCGAGACTGTTCCAGCATCATAATGACCTGGAGCACTTCTGCTAAAATTGCGAACTGGATTATCAGACCTGTGACGCGAGAGTGAAGACTAGAAGAACTGAGCCTGATCGAATAACCTAAGATATTGAAATATCAGAACCTAACATTTTACCACCACACTAAGTGAATTTTGTGGAAAAGTCACTTACCGACCATCTTCTAATACAATGACCATAAAAATAACCCAGAAACTTTGACGATACCTAACAATGAGACTTTGGTAAGAAATTCAAATTTCAAAAGCTTGGCGTTTTGTTAAGATGTTTGGTGGTTTTTGGGACATTTGTCCCGCCAACCACCAAACGCCCCTATGCTTATTTTATGTTATGAATTTTCGAACACTCATTTTTGTTTCAGCTGATTTTGCAGCTCATAAAAAGCACGTATTAAGAAAAATATTTAGAGAAATAAATGTTCTGGTACTGGAAAAGAGGTTCGGACAAGATCGATACAGGCGCGATTTTTTTTAAATTCTGTTTTTTGTACGATTGCTTGCATATTTTGTCTAATAACATTCTAGATGTCCATCTGCCGCAGATTACCCAAAATATACCAAAAAATTTCACCAAAAACATGAATTTGAATTTTTTTGGCTTAATTTTGCTCGGTGCATGGCCAACTAGCTACTTTTTTCCCCAAAATTTTGCAATGTTTATAAGATAAAAACGTATTACAGTGGACCCTCGATACAACGGCCCCCCTTGAGACCGGCCGCAGGGGCCGTTATATCGAGGGGCCGTTATATTGGAGGGCCGTTATATCGAGTATTTCTTGACAAAATTGTTATAGGGGGCCGTTATATCGAGGGTTGACCTTTTCAACTGTAAACTACTGAAGCGATGAACTTATTCAATACCTTAATACCTTGCAATTAATACCATTTTTCTGTAATAAACGTCACCCTTTACTTTGAGGACCGATTTTGAGGAGGTTGGATGTGTGATCTCCCAGTAATAATTTAAAAAATGAAGAATAATAGTCCATATGGTCAGTCAAGATCCAGATCAGACCAGTCCAGATCCATCCAATAGTCCAGATCCAGCATCGAAAACCGCTGAAAGTTGGCAGTGGGTTCGGTAGTGGATTTGCAGTCGAAGAATATTTATTTCGACGTTAACTATTTTGTGTCAATTCCTTTCAAATGTAGCTGGTACACTATTCTTAAAATCTTTTAAAAAAATATTCCCTTTGGCAATAGGCCTGCCCTTTTTAATACACCTCTTTGTTACAACCTACTTTTGCTGTTTTTCAAAAGACAAAAGAATAAGATTTCAAATAATAGGAATAAATATTGTAGATGGCGTAGGTGTCGAAAACAATAATAATTGAAAATAATAATAAAAATACATTTTTAAGAAACTATTTTTCGATAAAAATCATATGTTTTCCACGGGGCCGTTATATCGAGGGTATGTTTTCTTAGTCGGGACCGGCCATAGGGGGCCGTTATATCGAGGGGGCCGCTATATCGAGGGGCCGTTATATCGAGGGTCTAACTCTTTATGTTTTAGTTAAATCCAACCAAATAGGGCCAAAAGGGCCGTTATATCGAGGGGGCCGTTATATCGGGGGGCCGTTATATCGAGGGTTGACTGTAGTGAATTTTTTCTTGACACCCCATCAGCTACAATTCGCTTGGAAATGAAAATAAAAAAAAAGAATTTGAAGACAATGCTTGTTTACCAAGATATGACTTGTAGTAGAGTGGTCGTCATTTGAAATTTTAACATTCCAATTTTAGGTGGTCTCCCAGTAACCAAGCTTTTTTTGTAACCAAGCTTCTTTTGTCATTTGGAGAATTAGGGAAGTTTCGCAACGGCATATCAGAACCATACTCCTCTATGAAGTAGTCACGGTGTGGTGGTAGGAGTGCTAGTCCTCTTCAAAGACCTCTCAAGAGGTTTTTCGATCGATCAACCACATAGCGTTCACTTAATGTTCTGCCTTTTTTCTAAACTTTTTGATTATACTGTATTACGAAAAAAGCAACTGAGCATTACAGTCGACCCTCGATTTAACGGCACCCCTAGGCACCGGGTCCGGGGTGCCGTTAAATCGAGGGTGCCGTTAAATCGAGGGTTCGCTTTGACTAAATCTTAGTCAATGCTGACCAAATCGGTCTATTTTTGGGTGACGTTAAATCGAGGGGCCGTTAAATCGAGGGTTGACTGTATAGAGTGTTGCTCTGGCCTGAGCCTTCGATTAAAAACAGCTCAAAACGTAAAAAACAATCTGCGCTACTATCTTATCAGGATTATTTTTAACATGAAAAGTTAGAGGCAAGACAATAATAAGACCCAAAGTTAAAAAGTTTCTTCTGTGACCTCATATTAGATCAACTTTTGTAAGCGAACTAGCATTTATACCGCACATCTAGCTCTAAAAATTGCAGATGATAGAAAATCGATCGTGCTATTAATTTCTCCTATGGAGAACAGAAAAAACCGGCTCTATACGCATTTGCGCCCGCCCTAAAAAAATATGCCTCGGTACCCCTGTGGATTTTTTCGGACATTTTTAAAATTTCGTCTTGGTCCTCCATGTTGTTTAAACATTTTATTTTTTCAAAAAATTTCATTCCCCTAATTTTTTTTGCATTTATATAGGAATCTGACTAAAAAATATTTTTAGTGCAATAAATGTCAAAATACTATTTATAATTCGTTTTATACACAACAGACATTGTCTGTCCTGAAAAAATCAATAGCTTTGCAGTCATTAAAATCGACTATTAGCCCGTCATCGTCATTGAATTACACCGTGAAACACGTAGGACGTAATAGAACACAACAAGAAAATTAAAAAAAACAATATGGGGGATCAAGGCATACATTTAGGGGCGGGCGCGAATGCGTACAGAGCCGAAAAACCGATAAAGAAACATTTCATTATACACAATTCACAAGATCAATGAACTACTATCATACAAGATGAGAATTATTTCTGTTTGGTTTTTGTCAGTAAACTCGCTATTTCGGTATTATGAAACCGTGTGTGGGGTAACTGTCTAAAATTAGCAAATAATTAAAATGTCATAAGGGATCAACAAGGCTAGGTAACACTTGTCAAAAACGAATTTTGTCAAAACGAAACTTGTCAAAAACAAAATTTGTCAAAACGAATTTTGTCAAAGATTTTTCAAAAATTACCTTGGTCCCCCTTTAGTGAAAAATGGCAAAATTAAAAAATTTTTTTTTTACTTTTCAGGTTCCAAACCGGATCGTCTCTCACCGGAATGGCCAAAAGGCCAAAATAATTGGTTTTTAACACAACTTCACCCTGAACCATTCCAAACCTGGGGTAAGCACCATCTGGTCAACCATACACTCAAGCAGTTGAATCGCATAGTTTTGCTTGTACCAATAAAAACAATTTAAAAAAAAGAAAAATCCAAAATTTTTGGGTGGGCCCCCAACTAAAGAAGTACCACCTGGGGTAAGTACCATCTGGCCAGGTGGATATCCACCTGGATGACCAGAAAAATTGAAATCGCATTTCTTGACTTATCAAACACGATTAACCGCACGATTTTGCATATGATAGCATGGTTTGTTTTTGAATTTTCAAAAATTTTGATTTTTCTGATCATCCAGGTGGATATCCACCTGGCCAGGTGGTACCTACTCGAGGTTTTAAGGTTTTGGTAGGTAAACTCGAAGTTTACGTGGCATATCAAAATGTGGGTGTATCATAATCATAGCGTCACTTGCCACTTTACAATTCTAAATAAAAAAAACTTTCTAATATATAACATTCTCGATCCTGTTTGTTTCTTAGCTAAAATTTGTTAGCTCAAATTTCTTTTTGGATTATTCTACGAAAAGTTATGACCATCAATTTAAAAGCGTCGATTTTGAGTCAAAATCAAAGTGAATCTAAGGGAAATGGTTGTTGCTACATAAATAATAGTTATTTTTCAAACAATATAAATGAAAAAATACCATATAGTGCACCGTGAAAACCCCCAAATAACCCCCCTCCCCCCCACCAAATAACCCCCTCAAATAACCCCCTAAATTCAAAATAATTTTTGTCCTGGAAGGAAAAATGAAATTTTTGAGCTGTAACATACATATTTTCCCCAATTTCTAAGGACAATACTTTTTTCTCCGCCTAATTTACTTCTTTTTCCGCCTAAAACACTTTTTTCTACGCCTAATTTTTTTTCCGCCTAAAACACTTTTTTCTCCGCCTAATTTACTTCTTTTTCCGCCTAATTTACTATTTTTTCCGCCTAATTTTGATTCGGCTGTAGGTGAAAACACACACCAAAATGCTGATTTCCCGCAGTAAATTTATTATTTCCCGCAGTAAATTTGAATTTTAAACAAAATACTGATTTCCTGCAGTAAATTACTGATTTCCCGCAGTAAATTTTGTATTTCCTGCAGTAAATTTTGCGGGAATTTGAATTTTCAGGTCAGAAAATACCTTCAACTGGTCAGAATCCCACCCCAGAGTGGCCAGAAGCACCTGAAAGTTGGTTTTTGGGGGATTTACTAAAGAGGGAGTAAACTTTCTGCGAAAATCGATTGGGCGAATCAGATTTCGGGTCATCTGGGGTTAATCGCTCAGAATTCCAGGTTTCTGGTGGTTTCGAGTAGTCCAGGGTGAAATTCTGAGCGATTAACCCCATATGACCCGAAATCTGATTCGCCCAATCGATTTTTCGCAGAAAGTTTACTCCCTCTTTAGTAAATCCCCAAAAAACCAACTTTCAGGTGCTTCTGGCCACTCTGGGGTGGGATTCTGACCAGTTGAAGGTATTTTCTGACCTGAAAATTCAAATTCCCGCAAAATTTACTGCAGGAAATACAAAATTTACTGCGGGAAATCAGTATTTTGGTGTGTGAAATCAATTTTAGCCATTTTGATTCTCGACACGAAATCAACCATTTTAAAAATTTTTTGTGTGAAATTCAGGGGTGGGCAAAGGCCAGATCGCTGGAGACCCACTCCGGAATGGCCAAAAGGCCAAAATTATTGGGTTTTGGGGGTTTACTGAAGGGGGAGTAAACTTTTTGAGAAAAATCGATTAAGCGGATCAGATTTCGGGTCCGATCGGCTTAATCGCCCACAACTCCACCCTGAACCACTCGAAACCACCATAAACCTGGAATTCTGAGCGATTAACCCCATCTGACCCGAAATCTGATCCGCTCAATCGATTTTTCTCAAAAAGTTTACCCCCCTTTAGTAAACCCCAAAAACCAATAATTTTGGCCTTTTGGCCATTCCGGAGTGGGTCTCCAGCGATCTGGTCTTTGCCCACCCCTGAATTTCACGCAAAAATTTTTTAAAATGGTTGATTTCGTGTCGAGAATCAAAATTAGGCGGAGAAAAGAGTAAATTAGGCGGAAAAAGAAGTAAATTAGGCGGAGAAAAAAGTGTTTTAGGCGGAAAAAAAATTAGGCGGAGAAAAAAGTGTTTTAGGCGGAAAAAGAAGTAAATTAGGCGGAGAAAAAAGTATTGTCCAATTTCTAACCCAATCACAACAACCTGTTTCCATTAAAAAAATTTCATTTTTCCTTCCCGGACAAAAATTATTTTGAATTTAGGGGGGTTATTTGAGGGGGGTTATTTGGTGGGGGGGGTTACTTGGTGGGGGTTATTTGGGGGTCACGTCCTAGTGCACCATTCAAAAGCTCTTAAATTTCTGTACAAAAGACATGTCAACAATTGTTTAATATAGTTTTATCATAAAACACAGGGCTGAGAAACGGACAATTTAAGCTAGAAAAAAATGGCTTTAAATAAGGTAAGAAGATAGCGGTAGGGTAGGAGTAAAATGTGGCATTTCAGATTATGCCAAATTCAGATTGTGCCAAAAAAAATTCAGATGATTTGCTGCGAAATTAAGATAATTTGCTGCAAGATTTAGATGCCGAAAAAATCTGGCGATCACTTGGAGCGTAAAACTACATAGAAAAATAAATAAAATATTCCTAGACCAAATCTATTTTTTTAGTGGAGTATGTATGACCCTTTTATGGAGTGCGGAATTTCCTTCGAAGTCAGCAAATACAAGAGTTAAAAAATAAAGCCCCTCTCTATTAGAACCCCCCCCCACACTTGGCAGGTAGTCAAGAAATAGAGCCCCGGGTGCTCTATACGAGAAAATACTACATTTTTTTTGAATTCTCGAATTCTGCCCAACCCAGCAATTGTGTGTGCAGGGAGAAGTATGAGCAATCAGCTGAACCCATGACGTTCAGCCGGGTTGGATCCCAAGGCTGAGCTTGACCTCTTCGGAGTCTCCTGTGCTCTAGAGTTTGGATTGCCGAGCTACTGGCTCGGCCTCTTCTTGATTTTTTTTCGCAATTTCTGATAAATATTGTTAATTTGATGACCTGTCAATTTTAAGGCAAACGTTTTAGGAAATTTTGCCCTAATATCGAAATCTCTTACTTTATCTGAATCCGCTGAGATTTTATCAAAAAAAATATTTATGTGCTGAGATTTCGGATATATACCAAAGTATGGTAAGCTAAAGAATAGTGGATATAGCTAGTAGTGGTAATCACACACAAATTCATGGCCGAGCCGGAGGCACGGTAACCCAAAACTTAGAATACAACACGCTCCGAAGAGGGTTACTACGCGTTTGGGCCCTCCTCATTTGGGCCCCAATTCAAAATTTTTTATATATCCTTGGAAAATCGTCGGTAAGTTCAAATAAATAAATACATCTTCAGCCTGAGGACTTCAGGTAAATTCGTCCTCAAAATTTCCTGGGTTACAGGTTCGAATCTTGCAGGTTGCAGACTTTTTTCTTGACTACTTATAACAGTAAAATATTTTTAAAGGATTAGTAAAAATAAGGGTGAGTTCAAAAACCGCTGGTATCGAGCCTTAAAGGGTATAAAAGGATAGGGAAACCGCTTGTATCCAACCTGAAAGGGCATACCTCTATTAAATTTTGAAAATAATAAAACCATAGTCTGCCACTCAAAAACATGCGCTAAAGATTGTTTGATAATTACGAAAAAGTTATTTTATCAACGAAAACGCCAGTACCTAGTATGGTAGTCCTCAAATTGCCTGCAGGTTGCTATAACCATTTGGGAAATACATGGACTGACTTCCTCATGAAAAAGCATGCATACCAGAGTTCCTTTATGCGGTAGGCCCCAATCAACAAAACTATGTTCAATTTCTATCTTTTTAGGGTATTTGGATACCCTTTTAGGATGGTTTACCTCGGTCACCCAAGGAAAAAAGTCGAATTTTCGGTCAATTTTTTTTCAAAACTGCTTTCCGCCACCTGAGATACCCCTAGTTATATAACCCTAACCTAAACCATCCCAAACTGCTCCAGACCAGTATCTAACTACCCTAAATCAGTGCTTAGGGCGTTTTTAGATGGTTGAGAATGGTTCAGGGTGAAATTCTGAGCGATTCAGCCGATCGGACTGGAATTCTGATTCGCCCAATCGAATTTTCGCAAAAAGTTTACTCCCCCATTAGTAAACCCCCAAAAAACCAATTTTTAGGGGCTTCTGGCCATTCCGGAGCGGGATTCTGACCAATCCAAGTTACTTTTTGACTGAAAAATTTAAATTCCCGCGAAATTTTGACTAAAAACGATGAGAGAGAAAAATTTGGGGGCATTTTTTGAAAATTTGGGGGCAGAAAAAAGTAATTTGGGGGATTTCAAATTTGGGGGCAGAAAAAAGTAATTTGGGGGCAGAAAGAAGTAAATAAATTAGGAAGGTTTCGTGCTGCTTCTTATAAATTGTTAAATTAAATTTATAAATTTAGGACGACGGATTTTTACGTAAACTTTTGTTTTTTTTTTCTTTGGGTGACCAAGGTAAACCATCCTAAAAGGCTATCCAAATACCCTAAAAAGATAGAAATTGAACATAGTCTTGTTGATTGGGGCCTACCGCACAAAGGAACTCTGGTATGCATGCTTTTTCATGAGGAAGTCCGTCCATGTATTTCCCAAATGGTTATAGCAACCTGCAGGCAATTTGAGGACTACCATACTAGGTACTGGCGTTTTCGTTGATAAAATAACTTTTTCGTAATTATCAAACAATCGGTACTATTCCATTGTACCCCCCCCCCCCCAAAAAAGCTATTCCAGTGTACCACCCCCCCCCCAAAAATAAGGTCCTATTCCACTGTACCCCCCCCCCCCCCCAAAACCAACTTTTTATTTGCATTCAAAAACCATTTTTATGCAATAATTTTGCTATAAAAAGGCCAGAAAAGCCATTTAAATAGGGTTCAAGGGCTGTATTGGGAGGGGAAGGGACAAAACAGGGCCACTAATAAATAAGGGTTCAAGGCACCCTCAAACCCAGCAACTTGTGGAGGACCCAAATACATAAGTACTCAAAAGGCTCTGAAGGGCCAGCCGGGTGGGTTCCGAGCAGTGTTTCCGAAAGTAACCCCTACAGTAACACCTACATGTACTATCTAACCATACACCCACATTAACACCTAAAATCAAACGTACACCCACCCGTACACATACACCTGAAATTAAACGTACCATACACCTACATGTACACTTAAAATAAACCGTACACGTACCCGTACACCTACACTTGAAATTAAACAAACCCTACCCGTACACATACAGTTTGGCGTACTGTACCGTACAGTACGGTACAGTAGTACTATTTGACCGTATAATAGTACAACAGTACACTTAGTACAACAGTACACTTACAATGGAATAGCGGCAAACAATCTTTAGCGCATGTTTTTGAGTGGCAGACTATGGTTTTATTATTTTCAAAATTTAATAGAGTCAGTCAGTCCATGTATTTCCCAAATGGTTATAGCGACCTGCAGGCAATTTGAGGACTACCATACTAGGTACTGGCGTTTTCGTTGATAAAATAACTTTTTCGTAATTATCAAACAATCTTTAGCGCATGTTTTTGAGTGGCAGACTATGGTTTTATTATTTTCAAAATTTAATAGAGGTATGCCCTTTCAGGTTGGATACAAGCGGTTTCCCTATCCTTTTATACCCTTTAAGGCTCGATACCAGCGGTTTTCGAACTCACCCTTATTTTTACTAATCCTTTAAAAAATATTTTACTGTTATAAGTAGTCAAGAAAAAAGTCTGCAACCTGCAAGATTCGAACCTGTAACCCAGGAAATTTTGAGGACGAATTTACCTGAAGTCCTCAGGCTGAAGATGTATTTATTTATTTGAACTTACCGACGATTTTCCAAGGATATATAAAAAATTTTGAATTGGGGCCCAAATGAGGAGGGGCCAAACGCGTAGTAACCCTCTTCGGAGCGTGTTGTATTCTAAGTTTTGGGTTACCGTGCCTCCGGCTCGGCCATGAATTTGTGTGTGATTACCACTACTAGCTATATCCACTATTCTTTAGCTTACCATACTTTGGTATATATCCGAAATCTCAGCACATAAATATTTTTTTTGATAAAATCTCAGCGGATTCAGATAAAGTAAGAGATTTCGATATTAGGGCAAAATTTCCTAAAACGTTTGCCTTAAAATTGACAGGTCATCAAATTAACAATATTTATCAGAAATTGCGAAAAAAAATCAAGAAGAGGCCGAGCCAGTAGCTCGGCAATCCAAACTCTAGAGCACAGGAGACTCCGAAGAGGTCAAGCTCAGCCTTGGGATCCAACCCGGCTGAACGTCATGGGTTCAGCTGATTGCTCATACTTCTCCCTGCACACACAATTGCTGGGTTGGGCAGAATTCGAGAATTCAAAAAAAATGTAGTATTTTCTCGTATAGAGCACCCGGGGCTCTATTTCTTGACTACCTGCCAAGTGTGGGGGGGGGTTCTAATAGAGAGGGGCTTTATTTTTTAACTCTTGTATTTGCTGACTTCGAAGGAAATTCCGCACTCCATAAAAGGGTCATACATACTCCACTAAAAAAATAGATTTGGTCTAGGAATATTTTATTTATTTTTCTATGTAGTTTTACGCTCCAAGTGATCGCCAGATTTTTTCGGCATCTAAATCTTGCAGCAAATTATCTTAATTTCGCAGCAAATCATCTGAATTTTTTTTGGCACAATCTGAATTTGGCATAATCTGAAATGCCACATTTTACTCCTACCCTACCGCTATCTTCTTACCTTATTTAAAGCCATTTTTTTCTAGCTTAAATTGTCCGTTTCTCAGCCCTGTGTTTTATGATAAAACTATATTAAACAATTGTTGACATGTCTTTTGTACAGAAATTTAAGAGCTTTTGAATGGTGCACTAGGACGTGACCCCCAAATAACCCCCACCAAATAACCCCCCCACCAAATAACCCCCTCAAATAACCCCCTAAATTCAAAATAATTTTTGTCCGGGAAGGAAAAATGAAATTTTTTTAATGGAAACGGGTTGTTGTGATTGGGTTAGAAATTGGGGAAAATATGTATGTTACAGCTCAAAAATTTCATTTTTCCTTCCAGGACAAAAATTATTTTGAATTTAGGGGGGTTATTTGAGGGGGGTTATTTGGTGGGGGCACGGCGTGTCAAACTGGTCAAAAACACGAATTCCAGTTTTCCTCTCAGGACTAAAAAATTCAAAAATTTTTTCGATCCATTTTTTGCCGATATTTTAGTGCTAGCAGATGAATGCATTGATCGCTGTTTCTTGTGCATCATTTTGCGTCAAGTTTGGACTTAAAAGAAAGCGGAAAGCATGCTCTACAAAACTATAGACAACAATTCCAAATAATTAAAAATTTCCATCCATAATTAAGCCGTTTAAAGGAGCATGCCCGTGCGTTTCAAAAAGTTAAGGCGGGGACCAGCAATTTTTTTGAATCGTTCTATTTTTCACTCGATTTGCGTCAAATCTAATATTAATGACCCTATACTACTTTTAAAAACTAGGCAGAAAACTTAAAAAATCTGAATGCATATGCATGTAAAACTTGATCGAGAAAGAAAAAAAGTGCTGGTCCCCGCCTTTTCGCCGTGTCGGGCACGGGCATGCCCCTTTAAAAATGCGTGAAATTTGCTCAAATTTTGGTGTTTTTGTTTTGGCTCTAATTCTGTCCAAAAGTCGAATTTTGGCAAACCATCCGTAATTATTAAAGCTCCGGGTCTCGGCTATCCAATGCACTTTGAATTTTTGAAAAAAGTTGAAAACTCGCGATTTCCCAGCGCGCCGAATTTTGGTCGCAATTTTTCCTCGAAATTTAATGGACTTTTAAAACGTGTGGCGGCCCATTATTCTTAACAAATATGGTTGATGTTAAGTATTGAAAAAAAGCCTTAGACTCTCCGCTTTCGTTTGAGTATTTACTGAGCTGAACATGTTTTAAAAATTTGATCTAGTCACACGTTTTAAAAGTCCATTAAATTTCGAGTAAAAAATTGCGACCAAAATTCGGCGCGCTGGGAAATCGCGAGTTTTCAACTTTTTCAAAAATTCAAAGTGCATTGGATAGCCGAGACCCGGAGCTTTAATAATTACGGATGGTTTGCCAAAATTCGACTTTTGGACAGAATTAGAGCCAAAACAAAAACACCAAAATTTGAGCAAATTTCACGCATTTTTAAACGGCTTAATTATGGATGGAAATTTTTAATTATTTGGAATTGTTGTCTATAGTTTTGTAGAGCATGCTTTCCGCTTTCTTTTAAGTCCAAACTTGACGCAAAATGATGCACAAGAAACAGCGATCAATGCATTCATCTGCTAGCACTAAAATATCGGCAAAAAATGGATCGAAAAAATTTTTGAATTTTTTAGTCCTGAGAGGAAAACTGGAATTCGTGTTTTATGTCTATTATTGTATTTTTGAGAATGAGTACGAAGAATAAATTCTTTTACTTGTACTTTAGTTTTAAAAAAACTCAAAAAAAAATAGCAAAAAATGCAAGCCAGACAAAAAATTTCGAAAATTTTTTTGTCTCGCAACGAAAAGAGGTAATTCGTGTTTTTGACCAGTTTGACACGCCGTGGGGGGGAGGGGGGCGGTTATTTGGGGGTTTTCACGGTGCACTATATGGTATTTTTTCATTTATATTGTTTGAAAAATAACTATTATTTATGTAGCAACAACCATTTCCCTTAGATTCACTTTGATTTTGACTCAAAATCGACGCTTTTAAATTGATGGTCATAACTTTTCGTAGAATAATCCAAAAAGAAATTTGAGCTAACAAATTTTAGCTAAGAAACAAACAGGATCGAGAATGTTATATATTAGAAAGTTTTTTTTATTTAGAATTGTAAAGTGGCAAGTGACGCTATGATTATGATACACCCACATTTTGATATGCCAAGAAAATTTTCATGATCTGCTTTTAAAAATTATAATGGGGAACTCATGTTCTCGGTAGTTTATGCTTTTCTGTGAAAATATTGACTATCAAAAGTCAAAAACAGCTAGAAACGCCACAATAAGGGGTGGTGCTTTATTTGGAGGTAGGCGGGAATCCGGAATTTCGGGATTTAAACCGCGGCGAAAATCCCAAATTTCGAGAATTCAAAAAATAAAAGTTTTCATATACATTTTTGAATAAAGACAGGATAAAACAACAAGGCTGTCTAACAAAGCAATCATGAGACAACAACTATCATTTACGCTAAAGCAGGAATGCAAAATAAATAAGCTAGAGACACATAAAACATCAAATATCATTTTTTTGAACAAATGATTTCGCGGCGAAAATCCCAAAATTCCGGATTTTCATTTTCAGTTAAAATCCGGAAATTCCGGATTTCCGCCTACCTCCCTTTATTTATGATCAGTGTTGTAAATCGATGTTTTTGGGTTTTTTTGGCACCGGCAGCGATTTAATTTACTTGAAATCATTACACAGATATGGATGATACATCATTTCGTAGAGAAATTTCTCCGCTACAGAATAGTGCTGATATATTTTGCATATGAGCATATTTAAGGGTATTTCAGGGTCGTTTTATAGATGAACTGCCCGGTGCCGCACGCCCGGTGCCGAACTTGTGCCGATGCTTTTTTCGGCACCGGGCGCCATACGCTGCACCCAGTTACGCTAAGAAGGTTTGTTATATACCATTTTGTATAAGAACAGTTAGTTTACAAAGCCTGTAAAAAACTTTCTGTAATATAATGTGTTTTTATGAGTTACTGAGCTTCGGTGCCGAAATTCTAGTTACAGTAAAAATTTCCGGCACCGGAGCTCAGTAACCCATAAAAACACATTATATGACAGAAACTTTTTTACAGGCTTTATAGACTAACTGTTCTTATACAAAATGGTATATAACAAACCTTCTTAGCGTAACTGGGTGCAGCGTATGGCGCCCGGTGCCGAAAAAAGCATCGGCACAAGTTCGGCACCGGGCGTGCGGCACCGGCAGTTCATCTATAAAACGACCCTAAAATACCCTTAAATATGCTCATATGCAAAATATATCAGCACTATTCTGTAGCGGAGAAATTTCTCTACGAAATGATGTATCATCCATATCTGTGTAATGATTTCAAGTAAATTAAATCGCTGCCGGTGCCAAAAAAACGAAAAAGAATCGATTTACAACACTGTTTATGATACAGAGTGTAGCTGAAAAAGGACTATGAAAGCTGAAAAAAGGCTGGATTTTTTTTTAGCTGACCAGCCGGTTCTCAATATTTCTGGCTGAAAATATCAGCCAAAACTGAAATTTTTTAGCGTTGATCAAAGCAAACAGAGAGTGGTGAATAAGGTAATTTTTGGGACATCTGGGTACACTTATGGTTTAATGGGTTAATGTCCATCTACAGTGAAGTTGTCGACCATCTGTAGAATTCACTGAAAAATCCAACAGCACTGAACACTTCGGTGAATACATGTCTGCCCTTACTACTCACCAGTCATAGTTCATTAACGAATTCCACCACCCTGAGTACTTGAGATTGAAAAGAAGGAAAATTCTGAACGCCCGTAATTTTTACAAGCACAAGCGATAAAGAAAAGTTTCCTGACACTTTCCTACAAAAAGTCAATTTAAAAAAAAATTATCAAAAATTGACTTTCTGCCTTGGAAGCTAAGCGAAATGAAGGTTTTGTTCAATTTTTCCAAAATGTCGACTTTTATGTAGGAAAGTGTCAGAAAACAATTTTAATAATTTTTAGGTCAAAAAAATTACGTAGGAAAAGTCAAAAAATTTTAAAAATGCACCCCCATTTTTTAGATTTTGATCGATCACCCGAAAATCTCGAGATCATCCCAAAAAATTTCCTAATTTCGGGAGCTTAGAAAATTGTCGAGCCAGCCCAATAATTATAGAATTTACGGTAAAAGTCATAGATTTATAAAATGACCATAGTCCAGTTTGAAGTAGTGCGGTTCATGGCAGCATTTTTACTTCAATTTACACAGATATATACACATCGACAATTTCCCCCTTTTATTATTTCTCTACAAGTTTATGTTGGATGAAAGTGAAAGCAATATCTTGTCCTTGACCATCCACCCATTTCTTCCAGAAAGTGCTTTTGGAGCATGCCTTCAGTAAGTCCACATTGTACATCTCAATGCATTTGTGTGGTAATATTCCTAGTCTAAACTCAAACCAAATAATAAGTTTAAAAAAGCACCTAAGAGCACCTCAAACACTTTTTGCACATATCTCTTTCCACCAGGGATCCTAACCCTCTATTCCTGAATTCGGGCAAAGTGTATTGGTGGTTCAAAAAGCCGCTGGGATCTAGCAGCTCAAATGAGACCAATTTGTTGGATTTGGATTCTCTCAGCAAGGAATAAGGCAAGTGTTTTAACTTGGCTCTGAAATTGACGGGTGAAAAAAAATTGAATTTTAACACAGAACAAAGCTGACGTCAACTTGGAGTATTTTCGGTACTTCTTTTTGTTCGTTCGTAGCCGTCACTAAAAGTCAATTTTTCAAATTCTTTACCGAAAATGTTATTTATAGTCAAACTCGATATAGTGACACCTTCCCATGTAGTATAATGTCTTTAAGAATAATGTTGTTTTAGATGTTTTTGCACTTTTAACGTATAGAAAACATGTTTTTAGGGCGTCGCCGACCATTTTCAGAAAAAAATTCTGACCAAAATTTAACTTTTTGCCTTGGTCCCCCAAGGCAATTCAACCTGAAAGGGTACCTGGATACCCTCAACGATGGAATTTTAACATAGTTTTGTTGATTGGGGCCTACCGCTTAAATAAACGGCTAAATTACACTATACCGCCTAGCTCAAAAATAGCCTTTTTTCGACGTTTTAGACTTTGAAACGTGCAGAAAAGGTGTTTTTTGGGCCCGATCAAGCATGGATATGGATTTTTTTTGATGCAAATACAGTGTTGCCCAAAATTTCGTGCATTTTGTACCCTTTTCCTTTGAAAAGTCGATATTTTTTGTCGCCAAACTTATCCATTTCCTTCACGAGGCAGAACGCCAAGGCCTAAACAAATCCACCCTGAACCACTCGAAACCACCATAAACCTGGAATTCTGAGCGATTAAGCCCATCGGACCCGAAATCTGATCCGCTCAATCGATTTTTCTCAAAAACTTTACCCCCTTTAGTAAACCCCCAAAAACCAATAATTTTGGCCTTTTGGCCATTCCGGAGTGGGTCCTGAGCCATCTGGTCTTTGCCCACTCCTGAATTTCACACAAAAAAATTTAAAAATTGTTGATTTCGTGTCGAGAACCTTTCCTTGGCGTTCTGTCAAAATTTCGCCCCGTGAAGTAAATGATCACTTTTGGCGACATCCGTTTACTGTGTTTTGGGTACAAAATGCACAGACTTTTGGGCAACACTGTAGGCTTTCGAATTTTTGTTTTGCTTTTCTCTATTTAATTTTCTACCCTTTTTAAAACTTGATTACATTATCAGGTAGCCCTGCGAATCTGGTTTCTGATAGGGTATTATTTATCGCAACATTCCTGAAAAATATAATACATAAAAGTATAAGTATGAAGGATGTCAGAAGAAATAATTTAGTTTATACTTTTAACTTTTTGTGCTACATTTCCCAAGGATGTGCTGTAAATGATATTTCGTTAAAAACTAGAATCGCAGGTCTATCTGATGGTGTTATTAATTTTAAAAGTTCTTTTTAAAAGTAAGTAGAAAAACGCAGAACCAAAATTATAAAATTTATTTGCACCAAAAAAATTCGATTTGCACCAAAAAAATCCATATCCGCCGAGTATTTTTGAAAAAAAAATTTTCACCAAAAATTTACCTCTATGATCGAAGAATCCATTTTTTTAAATTTAAGACTGAAAAGTCATAAAAAATATGATTTGAACATATTTTTCTTAACACTCGGAGGACGCCCTGAAACAAAGGTATTTTCTGGTGCAGAATTGCATGCTGAACAACTCTGCAAAAACAGATTTTGCGCGCCTTGAGTCCGAAACCTGACAAAACACTTTTTTAAGATTTTAGTACTAGATGTTTAATTTCTCTACTATAATCAGCAAATTAAATTGCACAGGGCTATTCGAAATTGCCTGAAAACCTGAAAGGACGTCAAAGCGGGCCGGGGCCCGCCGATATCTTTTGCCTTAGTCTACCTAGGCAAAAAATCGATTTTCGGTCAATTTTGTTTTTGAAAAAAATGGTCGGTCACGCCATTAAAACAGGTTTTTTACACGTTAAAAGTGCTAAGACATCAAAAAACATTATTCTGGGCCATCTTGGGAAGGTTCGGTATAAGTCATTCCGGCATTTTTATCCATGAACTCACTAATCCACTTACACAAACCCTTCATTTTCATAATTCTAGAAACGGTCTCGTGGAGTTATCCTAACGAAAAAGTTAACTGTAGGTAAAAAATGATAAGCTTCTCTCTAACTTTTTGAGTCAATATTTTAAAGAAAAAAAAAATAAATTTAAAACGCGTGACCATGGCCTTTTCAAGAAATAAATAACAACTTTTTGGAAAACTTAAAAGTTTAAAAAAGATGTGTAAAATTTTGATACAGAATGCAGTTTCTACAGAATTTCCTTCATTTACAAATGGGTCAAGTAAAAGCTTTTTTTTATAAAACATACTTGAATTGGTCTCTAGGACCAAGTTCAGTGTGAATATATGTGCTGGTTATGATGTCTAAATCCTTTTCCAAGTCAACATCATCAAAGAAATATCCTGGAGGTGGTTCAATTTTGTCCAAAGAGTCCAAGTTGGCCGCACATTTGTCCATGTAAAAAATGCGTCCGAAAGACTGCTCCAACCCAACATTACACATTGATCTGGCAGCCCATTTTACATACTAAAAACAAATTTATTTGTGCTAATTGGGAAAAGTACGAAAGCAGTTACCAACTGGGCAATAGGGTCTGCACAAAACAAAAGGCAAGTCTGATCTGGTTTTGCATAGAGAAATGGGAAATGTTGGAGAGTATGGTCAAATATTTCATCAAATTCACGTTCCACTTCTAGAGATAGATTGGTGAATAATTGTGCATCGCCACTCAAAAACATGAAAGGTCTGTAATTGGAAACTAACACAGAAGCTTTGAAAATGATTAGCGTATAATAACTAGGGTTGGGTAATTCTCCGGAAAAAGTATATCATCCGGGTAATTACCCGGGTGATTTCGGGTAATTACGCAAGAAATAAGTCCGGAAAAGTATTTTTCTGGGTAATTACCCGGGTAATTACCAATCAACCAACCCTAATAATAACCCTCCAAATAAAATTTTTTACTATCGAGGCCAATTGGGGGATAAATGGCATATTTTGCTCGTGGCATTTTAGCTGTGGGATTTCGCCCTACAAGGCCTAAAAAGCTCCTTACAAAAAGCTAATTAGGAGGTAAATGGCATATTTTTCGCAGTTTTGTGGTGAAATTCCACAGCCAAAATGCCTGGGACAAAATGGCGCAGTTGAAATGCCCGGGGCAAATCGGCTCAGCCTCAATGGCAAAAAAATAAAATTAATAAAATATTAAAAATTATTTGGAGGCGTTTTATATTTCGACAAGCCAGCCCGTCCACGCGACACATTTGGTTAATCTTTTATAGAATATAAAAACTGGAAAACTTGGAAAAACTTAGGCCATGAGCAGAGACGCAGCCGACATAGAGAGGTGGCTAAAGCCCCCCGCCCGTGAGGTAATTGCACCTAAATCTTTTTGAACTTTTACACTGTTTTATTCTAAAATATTTTTCTAAGAGATTTCAGAAAGGGCTGAAGCCCGGTTAGCCGGACCCTAGCTACGTGTATGGCCATTAGTGAGGTGAGGTCGGAGAATTATATACCTAAATAGGTTTTTTTGGTAAACGGGCATAAAGTCGTTCTTCAATTTTCCGATTTCTAATATGACTATAGCGCTGCTTGATGTTGTTTAAAACACTCACTTTTTAGCCCATTTTTTGAAAACTTTAGTTATCGAAGTTGGTGTCTTCTGATAGGAAAGTGGGTGAAGGCTCCACGAATATTCAATGAAAATTTTGGAATTCGGGTAGTGAAAAAAAAAATTTTTGGTCAAAAAATATTTTTGGAAAATTTCTCATCAAGGAATTTTTTTTTTGATGCGAACGAAAAATGTTGTTGCACATACCGTATTTCCTCTAATAGGAGCACCGCTTATTTTTCGATCTAACGCTAGGGGGTGCGCTTATTAGAGCAGGTGCGCTTATTGGAACGGGTGCGCTTATTTTTCAACACAGCGAAAACCTTAGCAAACACCAGTGAAGCTAAAAAAATTTATTGCAATTCTACAGGGTGGTCTTTTATAATCTCCCTAGTTTGTTTTCGCCATAACTTTTTGAATTCGTAGTTTTTCGGCGAGATCTTTTTTTTTATTCGAAAGAGCTGCTCTGCGCCGAGCGATTGGTACCAAACATGCTTATAACACTTTATTCGAAACACCAAAAAAATAACCAAAACAAATCAACAACAATTTCAACAAATTTCGGATATTTTATGAATTTCTAATTTCGGTATTTCTGTTCTGTCCTTCGTCCGTTCACGGCAAGGCTGTACTCCAATCGGCGTTCATATGCTCCAATGGCTCTGTCAATCATGTCCTGAGGCAGTTCTTCAAAAGCTTGCTCGATTCTTCTTTGGAGAACATTCATGTTGGCGATTGGAGTTGTGTAGACCTTGCTCTTGATCCGAATTTCTCCTGATCCAAATCCACATTTTTAACAGAATCATGACAAAAATCGAAATTTGGTACCGATCGCTCGGCGTAGAGCAGCTCTTTCGAATAAAAAAGATCTCGCCGAAAAACCACGAATTCAAAAAGTTATGGCGAAAACAAACTAGGGAGATTATAAAAGACCACCCTGTATAACAGCATAAAAGCTCAAATAATCAAACATCAAACTCCAATGATTCGTCGCTCAAGTAACCGTTTTCACCATCTTGCTCAACATCCATTTCTTCGATGGCTGACACATCTCCAATAGCTGATCGCGCCACTGCCACTTCGTAACGACCCTCCGGAATAGGCCCATGTTATTTGAAGCAGTGTATTTGGACGTCCTCGCTTCCCAACACTTGTGTATTCTTCTTGTGCGTCATTTGCCATCCATTTGTCATAACTCTTGCGGAGGCGTGCCTCGAAAGGACCATTCCATGAGACATCAGGAGCCTAAATAATTTCAAAGTGGAAAGTTGAACATTTGAAAGGAAGTGCAAATCTGTATAAACTTAGTGCATCCGAGTACAAGGGAACAGTACGACCGTTCCAAAAAACGGAACTGTTTCTCAGACAAAGCTTGTAAACAACGCAGAAATTTTTTCGAAATAATTTTGAATACAAATTGAGCTTTTTTTGTTTGTTTTTTTTTATAAAATTGCAGTTTTCATCTTTTTCAAAAATGAGGGGTGCGCTTATTAGAGTGGGTGCGCTTATTTTTCAATCTACTGCTAGGGGGTGCGCTTATTAGAGCGGGTGCTCTTATTAGAGGAAATACGGGAACTTTATGTGCGCTAGAATGTTACGCATCCATTAAAAAAAAAGTTAACAACCGAGATCGGGCACAACCACGTGGGGACAACTACCCAGGTAGGGTGATGCGCCATCGGCGCACGTGCATTCTAGTCTTTTTTAGTCTAGTCTTTCTAGTCTTTTCTAAAATAGGGCTTTTTTTTTAGCAAAATAGTTGAAAAACGATCGGCAAAATTGAAATCCTTGCAACTTTTTCACTGGACTGATGAATCAGAACTAAAAAAATCTGACTAAAAGGGTATCGGAGGCTGGGCGGGAACGAACTTTGGTGGGTCGACAAATCCAGGGGCAGCTGCATTATAATTTTACACTACCAATTTTTTTAAGTACCTCACAAAATGGTTGTCTCGAACTACAATCCACATGTTAATGCCATTTGAAGTGGTGAAAGTAAAAAAGTAGAAGTCAGCTTCTGGAAAAGTTTGATTGGAAGCGGTTAGAAGAGAGCAGTAGAAGCTGAGATTGCTGGGATCTGGCTGCAGACTTGTAACTAATTTTTTCCATTCCTCAATAGTTTTGTATTGTTTCAGTTTGCAAGATTGTACAATATGTGTCGCAGATGCAGAAGATGTCATTTTTCAAAATGAAAATATAATTTAGAGGCAACAAATAAGTACTTCTTAAAAAACCATGGTTTTTGCGCGCAGTGGCATAAAAAAAATTTAATTGGCAGAGGACACTTCTCTTTCGTCTCAAGCTTTACTTCTTGGAGTTATAAACTGTACTCTTTGCACTTATTTCGAACGACTCCAAAGAGAACAGTTTGAGACGAAAGAGAAGTGTCCCCCGCCAATTCAAATTTTTTTCATGCCACTGCGAGCAAAAACCATGGTCCTATAGGGTACCAATAGGGTTTACAGTCAGGGTGACAAATTCAAACTGTCCAACTTGTGAATCATAGTGACCGCGCCGTCCTTCGCCGTCCTAATTTTTTCAATCGCCGTCCTGCGTTTTAACCATATTTTTCATTATGGACAGCTTTTTTTATTTTACAACATATAATCAGTTTTTACTTCTATACTTAATTTTCGGGCGACCGTCTAAGTTTTCTTTCATTTTCATTTAAAAAAAATGGGGCCGTCCTGATTTTACACAAAAATTTTCAAAAAAGTCGGTTAAATTAGGACGGCCCAACTTTTCAGAAATAAAAATGAAAGAAAACTTGGACGGTCGCCCGAAAATTAAGTATAGAAGTAAAAACTGATTATATGTTGTAAAATAAAAAAGCTGTCCATAATGAAAAATATGGTTAAAACGCAGGACGGCGATTGAAAAAATTAGGACGGCGAAGGACGGCGCGGTCACTATGCTTGTGATCATCTGAAACGTTAAAAATAGGTCCGAGGACTACGATCTGACTTTTCTCAAACTTTTGTATCGGCCAATCTCAATTTAACTAATTTTTTTCGATGCCCATTTGGACAGCGTTGGAGTGAAAGGACTAATACTCTATTCTAGATTAAACGAAGGTTTTTGCCGGTCCACTGAGGGTTCGTCAAATCGAGGCTTGACTCTACTTTTTTGGGACCCTTAATCTTTTTAAATGTTTTTTAAAATTTTATTTAATATTTTTTTAAAGTTTTACGTCAAAATCATTTTTTGCTTTTAAATGGAAATAAGCAGTGTGTATAATTCATTTTTCCTTAAGAATTATTTTTGGGAAATGAACTTTTTTTTTAATTTTGAGATGATAGCTTTGCATTTACCCACGGCTTTTAGTTTTTTCAGAAAAAGGAAAGTTTGTGTAAAAAAGAATACTTTGACCATTTTTGAAAAAAGTCATTTTATCCAGTGCACATTGCCGTTTGAATACGAAAAAAATTGTTTAACTAAAAACTTTAAAATAAAAAAGATAAAGGATCCCCAAAAAGAAGAAATATTTTCAAAAAAGACGTCTGGGAGCCCTGTACTAATCTTATTTTTTCTCAAAAAGACATTTGTGTTGATATTTGGCCAATCTCTTCAAATCAAATATATCACAATCGAAAATCTCAAGGGGCCAAGAAAAGAGACGCGGCAAGTTTGATAGGGCCATTTGGCAGAAACAGAAAAAACATCAAAAAAATAAAAATTATGATGCCAGATTCGGACTCCTGAGGACATTCCGTCTAGGGTGTCTCACACTAAAAAATGAGGATACATTACCAGAATAAACCGATAGAAACTCTCCTTTTACCATCCCACTATTGGTTTTGGCTCAGGCAACATTGAAAATATGGTCAGAAAAAGAAGATATTTACGCACTTGGTGTGGGGTTTGCTTCTTAATATAGACTGGGATTTATTATGGACATAAAAATTTGTATCTTTCTTCTTATAAGGAGGCAAAACTATTAAAATAATAAGTTAAAAGTCTGTCAATATAATAAAAATGTATTTCTACTTTTCATTATGTTTAAAAAAATTAAGACTCCTGATAATCTTTTTTTGCATAGGGTATAAATTTTTTGTAACAAGTACAGGGTGGCTCGAGAAATTCCGCCAATTTCGACGCTCATAACTTTTGTGTGAACCACTATATTTGACAAACAGTTTTTTGCAATCTTTTTAGAAAAAATATATATTTTTTTGGTATGTAATATCAAAGACACGATTTTTGCTTGGTCTTGCCGGGCCTTGCCCACTTAAAGGGTGGGGGGGGGGGGGGAGGCGGTAAAAGCCATCTAGGTTTGAAAAAGTGGCTTCGGTGGCGCAGTGCGAAAGTGCTCGCGTTTTTTGGCCAAAAATGGTGTTTTTTTGGTGTTGCAGGTTCAAACCCTCGTAGTGACACACTATTTTTTTTGGCTTCTTTGGGCAGTTTAGAGGTAATTAGACTTTTTTGACGCCAGAATCGGGAGCAGCGACCCAAATTACCTCTAAACTGGCCAAAAAAGCCAAAAAAATAGTGTGTCACTACGTGGGTTTGAACCTGCAACACCAAAAAAACACCATTTTTGGCCAAAAACGCGAGCACTTTCGCATTGCGCCACGGAAGCCACTTTTTCAAACCTAAATGGCTTTTACCCCCCCCCCCTTTAAAGGCCATCCAAAGATCAGTGCCAAAACCACAGGGGGACCAAGCCAAAATTGTGTTTTTGACATTAAATACCAAACAAAATTTATATTTTTTTCTAAGAAAATTGCAAAAAACTGTTTGTCAAAATTCGATGTTCACAAATGGTTATGAGCTTATGAAATCGGCGGAATTTCTCGGGCCACCCTGTAAAACTTTTCTAATTTTTTTGTAGCAAAGCAAATTACTAGGGTACTTTAATCAAGCATCTAATGTTTTTTTCTACATTTTTGATGACAACGCATCCTTTATTGAAAACATATTCACACATTAATTTTATCCCGTACATGGATAATTTTCAGCAATATGATAATATGGTATGGTAATAGAAAATACAATATGGTAACAACGGGTGTCAAATAAGTTCGGAGTATATTTTAAAAGCCTTATATCGTGTCGATTTTAGGATCATATTTTTTAAAGTCTAGTGCCCTTTTGAAGACCTTCTCCTCCTATTTCTTATTTTTTTAAGATTTTATTTTTTTAAGTCTAGTGCCCTTTTAAAGACCTTCTCCTCCTATTTCGAATGGTGTATAACATTTACCTATACTATTTTAGAAAAGTCAGCATATGGTTCTAAATGGTCGTAAGGTCATTTAGAGAATTTCACGAGCAATTTCATCACATTGGGGGATTTAGTTAAGTTAAATTAGTTAAATAGAATATTTAACATTACTACAAAAGTTTATTACCGTATTTCCTCTAATAGAAGCCCGGGGCTTCTATTTTATGGATGGCCTCCAGAAGGGGGGGGGGGGGGCTTATATTAGAGGGGGGGCTTTTATATTTTGAACTCATCGCGCCACAGACGCGAAAAATTTTTGAGTCAAAAAAATTTTGAGTTATTCTTTCTTTACTTATAATCCTTCTCATAAAATCTTAAAAATAACTCTGGAAATATCTGTCGATTACATCAAAAAAACTCGCCGTATAGTGATTTCTCCGGCGGTAAGCGAAGCTTGCTGCTTTTTTTCCTTGAATACACCACCAATTTTTCTTCTAATTCCTTGAACTGAGCTGACGGCCGCCATCTAGATCGTTTCTTTTGAATTCCCTGCTATTAGTTACAGCATGAAGCGATTTTTTGAGCCAGAAGAGTATACGCTGACATATTTCTTAGTTTAAAGGGGCATGCTTACCGCCGATGGGGATATTCTGAAAGGCGGGTACCAGCAAAATTCAAACGAGAATTCATTCGACGCAATTTCGAAAAATTAGAAGAAAAACTTTACATCCAGTGAGAATCGAGCCGACGGCCAACTTTCCAAGTCTGAGGCCGTGAGGCCACCTATGCTTTTAAAAAAATGGGAATGTTTTTGATTATTTACTCTGGGTAGCGTACTCTAGAAATTTTTATTTTAAAATTATTCTTTTTTGGATTGATCTGGTACCCACTTTTCAAAATATTCCCATCGACGACGAGCATGCCCCTTTGATGCAGCTTTTTCTCTGATTAACCCACTGACAATCTTTGGATCCGCATTAAAAGACTTGAACGCTTAAAAAGTCTTCGCATGTTTGATAACCTATAGGATAAAGTCCTGGTGAGAGGGAAGAAACGTAGTGAGTAACGAGAAGAAAAGTGGTAGAAAGAAATGCTCGAACTGAAACGAAATTCAAGCAAGATTTGGAAACTACTCTCATTTTTCAATTCAATTTTCAGCTAAATCGTGGAGTTTTGTATAGCTATACTAATTTATCGAAATCTTTTTGATATAAGAGTATATATAAGAGGGCGGAGGGCTTATATTTCTCAAATATCCCGTTATGGGAGGGGCGGCTTATATTAGAGGGGGGAGGGCTTATAATAAGAGGGGGCTTCTATTAGAGGAAATACAGTACTATGTTGTAGCGCAGTCCAAGAGCTACAAAACTTAGTTTATACATGGCATTTTGAAAAAATCAATTTCTGTAAAAAATGACCAAAATCCAAGCTTCTCCAATTTTTTGGATTTTTGGTAATTTTTTGTCTAAATTTGTTTTTTTTTCCAAAAGAGCATATCTCAACACCCCGATTTTCAAAAATTCTTTTGTAAGATAGGGTTAGTAGCTCTTGAGCTCCGCTGCAACATGGTCATATAATGATATGGTAATACTAATTTTCATAATTCAAGTGATGAAGGAATTGTCAAATTTTCTAAATGACCTTACGACTGTTCAGAGCCAGATGCTGACTCTTCTAAAATAGTACAGATGAATGTTACCAACCATTCGAAAGAAGAAAAGAAGGCCTTAAAAATGGTACTTGACTTAAGAAAATAAAATCATAGCATTAATGATCCAATAGCATTAATGATCCAAAAGGGCGAAAATAGAACAGAACACTACGGGAAAAACACAAAAAATAAGCAAAAAATATGATAAAATAAACACAATAAGACTTATTTGGGTAGTGGATTATTAATAGAGGGTAGGTAATCATTATACAGTTTACAGCGATATTATATAGAGATAATAAAACTGAATGGAAAATTTCTTTATGGCTTAATACAAGAACTAAATGCCTTTGATTTTACTTAATTGTAGTCGTAGTCTCTACCAAAAACCATTTTTCGCATTAGATCAGCCATCTGTTGCAATGTCTCAGGGTCATTTTTCTCTAAATAATTAAATTAAGTATGGAGCAATACAGAGCAGGGTTGTTAACGCCAAAAAATTTTTGAAGCCTTCATCTTCAATCCTCAATTTAAAAAAAATTCTCCTTCATCCTCATCCTCAATCCTCAATTTAAAAAATTCTCCTTCATCCTCGATCTTCAATCTTCAATAAAATCGAAAAATAATGAAGACATTCACTTCAATAAATTTGACTGAAGATAGATTGAAGATCTTCAATCCTCAATAAAAAAAATCTCCTTCATCCTCGATCTTCAATCTTCAATAAAATCGAGAAATAATGAAGATCTTCATCCTTAATGAAGATCTTCATTGAAGGGTTAACAACCCTGATACAGAGTGTCCTACAAAATACAATGGTTTCAAATTTACCACAAATGCTGGTCAATTTCTCTATAAAAGGTCAAAAATAATTTTTCAATTTTTTTCGAAAATAAAATTTCATACGATAATTTTTTTTAAGGACAGGGGAGTGGTGGTGGGTTAACTTCACGGTCACCTTTTGACATCGACTTTTTTAACCTTTTTCATATGTCTTATTTTCTCATCTCAGATGTTTTCACCATTTTGCAGCTGATATTTTCTTCTTTCATTAGGGTGGTCAAACACCCTAATTAAAAATAATTTTCGAAGAAATCACACCCAATTAACAGTAAAAACCCAAGTTAAACCTCAGACTTAAATTTTTAGTGTAAAATTAATGTGATTTCCTCGAAAATAATTTTTATTAGGGTGTTTGACAACTCAATCGATAAAAAAATCTCAGCTAAAAAGCATTGTAAAAGCATTCGAAATGAGAAAACAAAATACCATATTCTTTCTATTAATTCCACTGCAGGATTATTTTTCAATTCGTACAAAATTTTGAAATCGTCAATGAAAAATGGCATTAACCCTTAAATCCAAAAAACGAGGGGTGTGGGTTTATTAGAGGTGTGGGATTATGAGACAGAATACGGCATATCAAAAAGGTAAAAAAGTCTATGCTAACAGATAGTGGTAAAAGTCCGTCCACTACAGTTTCAACTAAAAAATGAATGTACAGGGTGGTTTAAGAAATTCTCCCACTTCGTTTTACGAATTTTGGTTTCATAGATCGACTCAGAATTTCATGGCAATTTTTTGGTACAGTCGAGTCTCGATATAACGCGACCCTCGGGACCGGGAAAAGGTCGCGGTATATCGAGACTCGCGTTATATCGAAGGTAAATTTGACTGACTTCCTTTTGCTGGGATCATTTGAAGGGTCGCGTTATATCGAGACTCGCGTTATATCGGGGTCGCGTTATATCGAGACTCGACTGTATATCCCTTTTTGGTATATTTTTTGGTATTCTTCCCACCTAACCCACCATCCACCTGAGTAGCACCCTCCTTGCCACCCTCTTCCTTGATACCCCCTTCCCGGGCTCGAGCATTAAAATCCACCAAAATCCAGGCTAAATCCACCACTTCTAATTTGGAGGGACTTAAAACTACTAAATTTTCGTTTTTTGTACTTGAAAGATAGCTAAGATATCAAATTTTAGGGTTCCGGAAAGATATTCTGGATAAGTTTACAAAAATTGGCAGAAAATCCAACTTGAACACGAATATCCACCCGAAATCCAGGATAAAATCCACCATCTCCGATTTGGAGGGACTTAAAAACTTTTTTTTTTGGAGTATACTAAATTTCCGGGTTTTGTGCTTAAAAGATAGCTAAGATATTGAACTTTAGGGTTCCGGAAAGATATCCGGTAAAAGTTTTGAAAAATTGTTAGAAAACCAAAGTTGAACACGAAATCCACCTAAAATCCAGGCTGAAATCCAGCATCTCCAATTTGGAGGGACTTAAAAACTTTTTTGGAGCCCACTGAATATTCGGGTTTTGTGCTTAAAAAATAGCTAAGATATTGAATTTCAGGGTTCCGGAAAGATATTTGGCATAAGTTTACAAAAAGGCAGAAAATTAGGCTTGAACACAAAAGTGGCGAACCACCCACCCACACACCCACACACCCACACACCCACACATGCCAAATACTATATAGAGATCTTTAATTCAACCTACTTTTTAAGTAGGCCGCTTACCGAAATAGGAGTTTGGAGCCTGCCCAGGTGTTTTCATATTTGGTTTTGATTATTATTATAATTGGTTTTGTCATGTCAACCTTCAAGTATCGGCGCGAAAACTTAGGAAAATCCAGAGGAGGACTTTATATTTTGAAAGCTAAATAGTTTTTTTATCTCCTGGGGTGGTAGTAACAATCGAAATATCCGCGGATAAATCCGTATCCTCGGATAAAATCCGCGGATACGGATAATCGGTAGTAACAATCAAAAAATCCGCGGATATTTATCCGCGGATACGGATAAATATCCACGGATAAAATCTGTTGTAACAATCAAATATCTGCGGATAAAATCCGCGGATTTTATCCGTATCCGCGGATATTTCTATCCGTGATTGTTACTACCACCCCTGATGATAGTCGAAGTATTTGTCAAACAAGGTAGTTGAAAATAAAGCCTTTTCGCTTATTAGAAGCCTCTCCTTATAGAGATCCTCTCTGGAAGGTATTCGAAAAATAAAGCTCTGGGGCTCTATCAGATGAAATATTATTTAACATTATGTGAAACTCTCTTTAGGGTGCCCGGCTACCCTATTTCTCGCCTATACGATTTTTGATTTAGGTTTTAGCTTAGGCGCAAGGTGGGACAGCGCATATTAGGACGGACTCAAAATATCTTCCATGTTTACATAAAAAATATAACCATTTGAGTACAACTATCTAACACCACGTTTGACAATACCTTTTTAACTTTTTTTAATTCGGGAAACACGTTAGAGTCCGTCCTAACATACGTTGGCCCAGCTCTCGTCTAAACTGAAACCCAAGTAGAAAATGCATCTTGAGGCTCTTCGTGCCACATACCACTGGCGAGAACATGGTAAGATAGCATAATATAAGATGTAAAGCCAATTTTCTGGTATGGAAATATGCTTAAACTTAGTTTTAACACATAATTAATTTTCGGGGCGCAAATGTCGGGGCGCAAGTGTCGTGGGGTGCAAGTGTCGAAGCGCAAATGTCGCGGGGCGCGAATGTCGCGTGACCTAATGAATATCCAATATTCGAAAAATGTGATACGAATCTCATATGTTTTTAGAGAAATGTGAAATTGAGAGAGAGAAAATTTTCGGCTTAAAATATTCGACAACCAAACTGCGTAAATTCTTCAAAAAATATACCTGTAATTTCGAATAACCCTGTAGTTGCAATAAATAGCTGTTTGAAAAATATTTGCATTCGAAAAATAGTTACAACTGGTAACTATTTTGACCTTTGTAACTGTTGTTGTAACTACAAGACCTGTACTGGCTTCTGTAGAAAATAAGCCTTTGAAGAAAAGTCTAACTCATCCGCTACTAGCCTCTTTTACTAGGCCCGTATGAGTAGGCAAAAGAAAAATTTATGAATGGTGGTCGTAGGCTAAGGAATTTTTTCAAAAGAACTATTTTCCTAAACGCTGGAATTAGTTAATGGAAATATTCTCAATAATATAACCGGGAATATTCCGGAATATAACCGATGAGATGGAAATTTTCGCCATCGTACAACTATGATCCTGAAGCAAAAGCCAATCTTGAGTTTTCAAACATTATGAAAAAGTGTCTCTGTTTTTATGAGATTAAATTAAACTTTTGGTTTTAAACTTTTTTAATCCAATTTTCATTCAAACCTTTCACGGATCATCACAAAACTGAATTTTATACAACTTAGAGTCCTGTAAGGAAGTGTGACTATGATTGGCATTTGTGTATTTTCAAAATATATATTTTAACAATACTTTAATTTACAAATTTTCAAAATTTCTCTAACCGAGAAGGGGAAAAGGAGTCAAAGGAATAAATACCGAGGCTTTATCAACGGAAATACAGCAATTGTTTATCCGAGCCAGTATTTCCGAAACTCAAAGTCAAGATTTTGCCTTAAGCTTTCTACAATAGTCTGTAGTGTTTATTGCAGCATCTATTTTGCAGATTTTTTGTTTAGAAAAAATATCGACTCAAGGGAAAAGGAAAAGTTTAGCTCTAAAAAAATTGCAAAAAATCAATTATATTTAAAAACCCGCCAAAAAAATACATTAAGCTTAGCCAAAAATTTCGACTTCAACCGATTTTTTCTGTTTCTTCCTTTCAGAAAAATCGCTTATTTTTGTATTTCTACCCGATATAGTCGAGGTTTAATTCTTAACAAAATAAAAAAAAATAGGCGCTACTCGGTTATACCCCCCCCCCAAAGTGCTACTCGGGAATACCCCCCCCCCTCAATCCTAGGAGCTACTCGGTTATAAGCCCCCCACCCCCCAAAAGTGCTACTCGGTTATAACCCCCCCCCCCCTCCAAAAAATCAATTTTTTAGGAGTGGTCAAAACACATTTTTAAGCAATAATTTCGCCATAAAAGGTCCAGAAAAGCAATTTAAATGGGATTGCGGGCTGTATTGGGAGGGGAAGGGAATAATACAGGGGCCACTTCTCGAGATGGTTGGGATCCTTAGAGTACTAATTCTCTAAGCGTCTAAGGGTACTTTCAAACCCAGGAACTTGTGGTGCAGGCATAAGTATACGTACTTTTCATGGACCAAGCCGATCAGCGGGGTGGACCTCGCGGGTTTACTCATAGGCCTAGCACTTTTTGAGGGCAACCGGACAAAACCGACTTTTTCCGGATTTGTCGCACGACAAAACCGACCATATCCGGATTTGTCGCATCGTTTTTGTCGCGCGACAAAAACGACTTTTTCATATTTTGTCGCGCGACAAAAACGACTATATCCGGATTTGTCGCACGACAAAAACGACTTTTTCCGGATTTGTCGCGCGACAAAAACAACTATATCCGGATTTGTCGCGCGACAAAAACGACTTATTTATTACTTTTCTTATCAATCTTTGGTATTTATTTGTGTTCCTTGCTACTGGTTTCTTAGTACATTGTTGATGTTATTATTTTACAGCTGTAATAAATGTGAAGTGATTCAGAAATTACATCTATCAAGGGTCATTGAGCAATCCAAGGCCAGCACGATTTCCTTTGAATGAGTGGAACATAAACGAGCACATTCTCTTGCAAAGGCCAGTGTCCAACAACGCAGTAGAGTCTTGGAATAGACAGTACAAGGGCCACTTCTCCGGCGGAGGCAAGCCTGATCGCAGTAAAGTCATTCAACATCACGTGGACATTTCATTACTTTGGTTCATTCGAATTTTCTAACTGCCGCATCTTAGACACGAGGAGAGGCCAGAGGAAGAGTTCCGACAAGTCCGACCGAGGCAGTTAGAGTCAGAAGAGCAAGTGCATGGTCTGGCCAGAGCTTGGAATGAGAGAAGAAGGTTCGAAACAGAAGAGCCCTTTTACGAAGATGTGATCGACTTCCTCAAATCGATTCAAGGTGCGCTTTTCTTCGCAAACGGCCAAAATCCAGACGTGGATGAATGGAGTGACGATGAAGAGCAGGAAGACGAAGAATAATTTAATTCATGTTATTTTCAAATTTTTTGGTCGTTATTATTGTCAAATGGTTAGGTAAATAAAGTTGATAAAGCGGAAATGAGTGTTTTGGATTCATTTATGCTGATTATGACCGAAAAAGCCGAGTTGGTGACTACGTTCAAGTCGAACATGAAGAATTATAAAACTAGGAAAGTCGGTTTTGTCGCACGACAAATCCGGAAAAAAGTCGGTTTTGTCGCACGACAAATCCGGAAAAAAGTCGGTTTTGTCGCGCGACAAATCCGGATATAGTCGTTTTTGTCGTCCGACAAATACTTTTAAAATCCGGTTTTGTCGCGCGACAGATACTTTTAAAATCCGGTTTTGTCCGGTTGCCCTTTTTGAGTGCTAGGCTGAATTTTTGGATGCTGGGCCTCTGGCCCAGCCTTGTAGAACAAGGGGAAATGCTCTTAGGCACAAAAATAAAGATGTTGAACATAGTTTTGAATACTGGGGCCTACCGCATAAATTACTCTGGTACAGTCGAGTCTCTATATAGCATCCACCCCAAAAGTTCGTTCCCACCTCGGGTCCGACACTTTTTTTAGCTCAATTTCTAAAGTATTTTGCCAAAACTGATTCGTCAGTCTAGTCGGAAATATCGCAGGGATTCCGATTTTGCCGATCATTTCTCAGAAACATGGTAATTTTGCCATTTAGACCGGCAAACCTCTATATAGCATCGCCTTTTTGAGATTTAAGGGGCGCAGGGGGCTTGAGAGTTAGAGATGCGCGCACTCACTTACCTTAGACATGATTCCGAGAAGTGCACTTGATCATAAAATGCATATAAAGTCTATTTTTGCCACGGCGCGAGTTGAATAACATGGTAAAGCAGCTAAAAAAAAGTGGCCCCTGTATTATTCCCTTCCCCTCCCAATACAGCCCATAATCCCTTTTAAATTGCTTTTCTGGATCTTTTATGGCGAAATTATTGCTTAAAAATGTGCTTTGAGCACTCCTAAAAAACTTGATTTTTTTTGGGGTGGGGGGGGGGGGGGGGTTTGGGGGTTATTCCCGAGTAGCTTTGGGGGGGGGGGTGTATTACCGAGTAGCGTCAAAATATATGCAACATAAATGCTGCAAAAAGTTTACAGACAATTTTTGAAAACTTGAAACAAAGTAGATTTGGCACAAATATACCTTTTTTGTCGCAAATTTTGATTTTGCTTTTTTCTCTTGCATTTTTCATCTTTTTCAAAGTGAAAATATCATTAAGTAGGCATGGAACTTTTCCTAGCATCAGATTTACTTTTCTTCAAATCGAATATTTGATCTCATACAAAACTAAGAAAGTTTAATTTGAAAAATCATTTTGATACAAGGAAATGTATTATTTCTAGTACAGTCGACTCTCTGATCAACGACTTTCTGATTAAAATGCCCTTAGGGTTGGTCCCTTGAAAGACGTTAATCAGAGAGTCAACTGTAAGCATTGTCTACCTAATGATGCTTTCCCAAAAAAAACGTTAAAAAATTTAATAGAAAAATCAAAGCGAAAATTTGCGCCCAAAGAAAGAATTGTCGAACAAAAGGTAGACCTTGACTTTTAGAAGCACTGATCCAGGTGCTCTCCAAGATTAGCTTACCTTCTGGAACCAGAGAAGTCATAAGTTTTAGTCATGACATCTCTTTTTTTAATTGCTGTACCATACTAAAAAAAAAGTCAACATACGACGGTTTTAAATCAATTTCAGTGATGCTGGAAAAGCCCTTTCATATAAATGCTCACTCCACTATCTGACGAGCGATACCAGAGGCAAAAAGATGAGTTACAAGCACTTGAATCCATTTTTGGAGAGGACATCGTGTCAGCCAAAATCCAGAATTGTTGGAAGGTTAAATTTGCATGCGAAATTCAACTGTGTAAATTGAGTTTTGCCCTTTCAGCAGCCATGTCCGTTGGAAATTACCATTCGTCTAAAACCACCGTTTGTGGACGAGGTGTTTGTATCTCTGGAATTGGAAGTTACATGCAGTAGCAACTATCCAGAACAGTAACATATTTGTACGAAATTTGCGTGCAATAAATTTTTGTGATTCAGCTCTCCAACATTTCGCTTCCACAACCCTGTGGAACTCTCTCAAAAAGACCTGGAAGAGCTCAGGCAGCTTCTCGTAACGAAATCTGAAGAAAATTCTGGAATGGTTAGTGATTTGCGTGAAATTTCGGTCACAATTTTGAGGTGCGAGTTTTAGGTTGGTGTCGGTCAAGTCCCCGGTTACAAGCCGGAGCTCGAGAAAAAAAAACATCACAAAACCTGGAGATGGTCAAAATATGGTAGAGCTAAAAGCTAAAGCAGAGACAAAGTAAAAAATTGGAGCATTTCGGATCAAAATATTCAAAAACTAGACAATCGTTTGAAATTTTTCGTTTTTAAAACCTAGCTGTATTTTTCGTGTCTCTTTTTTTTTATCTTTTTGCTTATTTATATTACAGGCCTATTCGTAGCAGGCAGTTGGTTTTGGCCATATTTTTTCGATTTTAGTACTCTTGATATATATTTTTCGAAAAAATAATGAAGATTTGAAATTTTGCAAATTTTAAATTTTTTTTCTGACATACACGGGGAGAGTCGGCAGAAGTACACTATTTGGCCAGAGCTAAAAGTGAGTTTTTTGAGGTCTAAGTATTTCATATGCCCTAAAACAGTAGAAACGGAAAAAAAATATGAGAAGGTCATTTTTCGAAAAAAAATTTTTTGATTGCCTTGGTCCCCCTGTGGTTTTGGTCATTTTTTGCCTCGGTCCCCCTATGGTTTTCGGTCTTTTTTTAGTATTTTACCCCGTTTTGGTCAATGGAGCTTTGCAAAAAGAGCTTCTTTATGCAATTTTAATCATGAGTCTCGCTTGGAATTATGTCTAAGGTAAGTGAGTGCGCGCATCTGAACTCTCAAGCCCCCTCAATACTTGTAGAGTAATTCAAGAGCTACAAGACGAGCCTAAAATCAGCATGACAATTAAACAAAAGCCACTCAGAGATATCAGGGGAAGAGATAAAATCAGGTGTTTTCCCGGCAGTGGAATTTGAAGGGCATCTGGTTTGGCTTATTTATGGTTGACTTTTTTCAACATTTTCGGTTTCCAATATACCAAAATGCTCAGCAGCAAAAATGCGACAGAACTAGTGCGAAGACTCACAAGACAACAAGCGAATATCACAAAATCCAAGCCAAAACAATTTGATTTCAAAAACATACCAAAAACCAGGGGCTTTTGGATGGAAATTCAGGTGGTTATGACTTGGTTTCGTAATTTTCTCAAAACTCAATCAGACTTTAAAAATTAAAAACATCATGTGATAGAGCATGAAAAAATGCATCAGATACCACTATTAGACCACAAGTGTTACTGTGTTTTCCCTCTTTTTCAGAGGACTGAAGAAGTGGCCTGGCAGCCGGGTCATGCGTGTACGATTCTGGTTTAATTGTACTGCGTTTAGAATCAATATATTTGAACGCAATATTCGCACAAGTTGTATATCAAAAGATAGCCAAGACTTTGGCCAGCCTTTTCATCCTCACGGTATCCGGATTTTAAAAAAATTGAGTCTATTTAAGGCCTCTTGAAATGGAGCCACAATCGTCCATCCATGACCCGGTTGCCAGGCCACTTCTTCAGTCCTCTGAAAAAGAGGGAAAATTCAGTAACACTTGTGGTCTAATAGTGGTATCTGATGCATTTTGTCATGCTCTATCACAGGATGTTTTTATTTTTTTTAAAGTCTGATAAAGTTTTGAGAAAATTACGAAACCAAGCCATAACCACCTGAATTTCCATCCAAAAGCCCCTGTTTTTGGTATGTTTTTGAGGTCATATTGTTTTGGCTTGGATTTTGTGATATTCGTCACCAAAAAGTTAAGGCCGAAACCAACCATCCGCTGAGAATCGACAACCCTGTATATTAGTGTGCCAAAAAATAAAACAGTTAGAAAAAAAACAAAACGTCAGGATTTGCACCGAAAATGGAGCCGGGCTGGAATCTGAGTTCAAGCAGAAGTTTTAAAAACTCGAAGCTAAAAGCATAGCGAAATTTTTTCAACCTTGAACGTAGGACGAAAAAAAAATAGCTTAAAATATTGGAATTACTAGGGTCTGCAGGCGCCTATCGGCGCCTATGTTGTTCGGGAACATTAGTTGTTCATGTACATTAGTAGTTCGGGTAGATTTATCTTTCGAGTGCGTTAATGGTTAGGGTAGATCATCCACCCTACCTGTTGTCTAAGCTACTCTACCTCGCCTACCCTCGCCCATCCTCGCCTACCCTTGCCTATCCTCGCCTATCCTCGCCTACCATCGCCCATCCTCGCCTACCCTCGCCCATCCTCGCCCATTCTCACCTGCTCTTGCCCATTCTCGCCTATCCTCGTCTACCCTTGCCCATCCTCGCCTATCCTCGCCTATCCTCGCCTATCCTCGCCTACCCTCGCCCATTCTCACCTGCTCTTGCCCATTCTCGCCTATCCTCGTCTACCCTTGCCCATCCTCGCCTATCCTCGCCTACCCTCGCCCATCCTCGCCTACCCTTGCCCATCCTCGCCTCTCCTCGCCTACCCTCGCCCATTCTCACCTGCTCTTGCCCATCCTCGCCTACCCTTGCCCATCCTCACCTACCCTCGCCTACCCTCGCCTACCCTCGCCTACCCTCGCCTACCCTCGCCCATCCTCGCCTACCCTCGCCTACCCTCGCCTACCCTTGCCCATCCTCGCCTATCCTCGCCTACCCTCGCTTATCCTCGCTTATCCTCGCTTATCCTCGCCTACCCTTGAAATTTACCATCTCCGATTTGGAGGGCAAGGAAAAATTTTTTTAGAAGAAACTTCGATTATACGTGTTTGTGCTTAAAAAGATGCCAAGATGTTTCACTGTTGAAAGGGCTTTCCAATGAGTACATACTTACCTAATAAAAAATTTCTCGAAAAAAAGTTATAACTGGCACAATGGGACCACTCACAAAATTTTCCCATAAAACCCCCGATTTTCAACTTTAAAGGGCAAAATCTCAAATTTTTTCACAGCAAACCACAAATCTGTATGCAAAAGGTCCTCCGCTGTTGAAAGGGCTTTCCAATGAGTACATACTTACCTAACAAAATATTTCTCGAAAAAAAGTTATAACTGGCACAATGGGACCACTCAAAATGGCGACACACACAGCCGACCCAAATACTATATAAAGATGACCCGAAGCTAATCTTGGGAAGGCGGCTGTCATTGAGCAGTACTGGTTGAGGTATGAGAGATTCATATAATTTTTGTATCAAACGATCGAAGTTTTCAAGAATAGATAACGAACCTGAAAACACTGATAAGACCGGTGAAAATTAGACCGGCTGAGATCTCATGCCTACAATCCTCATCATCATTGTGTCCAGTCAATATGTGTGATTAATAAGCAATTATGTTCACAAATTAATTACAGGAAGTGATCTACGAGCTGTGTCAAACAACTCAAGAATTCTTGGCTGGAATGAATCGAAAGCCTGTATCTTCGATGCACGAAATGATGCTGAAAGAAAAAGCAATGAAGGAAATCGAACAAGAAGTAGGACACTTTAAAAAAATGTAATCATGCCACAATATTAGTAAGCGCGGGATAAAGCCAACGATTATTAATTAGTAGCAGTGTCGCATTTTGCGTGATTCATCGGCCTCTCTCATGAGACATTATTGTCTCAAAAGACAATTTTAACAAAAGGCTCAAATTGAAAACACGCCTCAAATTATGGGTTTACCTAGGGTTGTACAATTCTCCGGAATTTCGGAGAATTCTCCGGAGAATTCTCTGAAATTCTCCGGAATTTCCAGTTTTTCCTTATTAAATCCTCCATATACTCGAGAGAATTCTCGGAGAATTCTCCGATTTTTATTTTTTCGGAGAATTATACAACCTTAGGTTTACCCCATCAAAATTTTAAAACTCATTTTTCTCAGCATTCATTTCTCAATTTTTTTTATTTTTTGCATTACTATGTAGTCCTGAATCTCTTCATTCTAACGAGCTATAAACTAATTCAATGCAACCTAAAATAGGAGGAGAACAAATGGTCGAAAAAAAGACGTAGTTTTCATATGAATAGATTTTTATCAACTTTTTTCTTAGCACATTGAGCCAGTTTATAGCTTGTTAGAAACTAGAAATTCAGGGCTACATGCTAATGTAGAAAATAGAATAAATTATAAAGTAGACGCTGAGAACAATAAGTTTTATAAATTTGAAGGGGTAAACACATAATTTAAAGGGGTCAACAAATAATTCAAGGAACGTTTTAACCTACAGCCTTTTACAAAATTACTACCGCCCCCTCCATGCATGAAAAGCGCGGAAGAGATCCCTTTCTGAAAATTTCAAGTTGACGCTAGAGACATTAGGCCGTGAAAGAGCTTACCAGATAATTTAGCAAAACACTTAAATACTTTGCCTACAAAATTGGACCAATCCTATACAAACAAAAGTAAACGACACTCACATTAGGCCCTACACCAGGGCAAATTGGCTTTAAAATTGGGCTATCTAGTTGCATGAAGATAATGAGTGAAAAACAAGTAAATTAGAATGAACAGAGACAGAAGCAACTTTTATTTTCTCACGTGAACAAACACTGTTAGCGAATACAACGGACTGATGGAACGAAATTGCAAGAATGAATATGTTAATAGACTGCCTATACGATTCTAGACGCTCTGACACAGCAGCTCCATCGGCGGCAAAATGGGATCAGACAGCGGATAAATATCTGGCAGCGACTTGGTCTCGGCGACAAACAGAAAAACCCTGTAAGAACAACAGATAAGTCTGACAGACAGAAATAATCACTTACTTGTGGCTGTACTTCTTGAAGATAGCGTTCAGATGGGCATAAGTGCTTTCTCGCTTGACAATCCTAAAAGAAGAGAATGAGTGAGCAGGATCAGTCAGTTATGGAGACTCCAAAATAAGGTACATGTGGTTGAGAGCATAAACCAATGGCTCCACCTGCTCTTTCTTGTATCCTGAATACTTCTGCAGCGTCAACGTCTAGATTTGAAAAACTGTCTATTAAGAGAAGATACAATGGGGAATTCCATACCCAATCCATGTCTTTCATTCGCAAAGCCAACAAGAAACAAGCTACGGCGATCAGGGACTCAGAAACACGGCAAAACTCAAAGAACATAAGCGACGTTTCCAATATATAGCGGGCCAGTGTGAGCATAGCCATATCCACCTTACAAACCTGAAAACAGGTGATCAAGTCTGTTAAAGGGAAATACCAGCGCGTTACACTGCAATTAAGGCGGGGACCAGCAATCTATTTTTTCACGACCGTTTTGTATAAGCGTTTGAGCTGATCCGATGAAAGTTCTCTGCCTAGTTTTTAAAAGTAGCATAAGGTCATAAATATTAGATTTGACGTGAAACGAGTGAGAATAAGGACGATTTTTGAAAACCTGCTGGTTGCCGCATAATTTGCGGTGTAACGTGCTGGCATGCCCCTTTAATAGACTAAATTTGGGCTTACTCTGGCATAACGACGAAGGAATCGGTAGGAGATAGGCATGCCCAGATCCAAACCGACAGTGCGAAAGAAACGACGCTCCTCTACGAGCAGACCATCACGCTGGAAGTTGTTCTCAGAAACATACAGGAAGTCCTCGATCGTTGGCGGAGATCGCTCCTGCAAAAAAACAAGACTGCAGAGTGAGGTGAGATGAAAAATGGTACTCACGTCATATTTAGAGGAGATAAAGACCGAAGCACAAGCAATCAGCTGAAGACGGTTCGCCTGGACAGCTGGCGAACGGTCCAAGTAGAGGTCCAGCATTTTCACGGCCAAATAAAGAGTTTCATGATTCAGCTCGAAGGTCTCCTGCAACTCCACTAGCCAGTTCACTAAGATGGCACGACTTTCACGATTGATGAATGGCTGATGGAGAAAGTAGTCTTGAACCTTGAAGAACTTCTAAAATAATATTTCCGGATGATTGAAAAAACACTGTTTCAACTAACCTCTCTGTATTTGTAGTAGTTGAAGATATCTTGGGCATATTCGGCGACCGCATTAACATCACCGTTGGTTTCTTTATCATAATCCACATCTGGAGCCGGGTCTTCCAATTCGCAGCGTTTCTCCAGCTGGATCTTCTTGCTTCGATGCTCCAATCCCTCAAGAAAGCCATGACCACTAAAAGGAAAATAAAATTCGACCTGAACATTGAAGCAAGATACCTTTTGCGCTTGGACGAGCCGTTTTTTACTTGCGGGGGCTCAGCAATGTCGACATTGAGATTTCGCTTGCGCAGAACCATCTTGAATTTAACCAGGAACAAGTCAAACTTTGATTAGCAAAAAGCACTTACATTGAAGGCCATCGTATAGCTGGAAAAAAAAATTAATGATTCGTTTGATATGAAGCAAAAAAATTACAAACCGTTAGTAGCAGAAGATATGACGAATGTAATCAATCCCAATAGATGAACTCTGTAGCAATACCTACAAACAACAACGACATAAATCGGATCATACGACACTGTAAAACAGTACGGATAAAAAACAACACAAGCTACACATCAACACTCGATATCATTATAAAGCGGAGGACTTCATTGAGTCAGGCTACCTGACACAGGCAACAACATTCGAAGTTTTGAAAACGTTCAGTTCACGGAATACCAGTATGCCGCCCGCCACATTTAAGAATAAATAGAATATATAGAAGATAGAATAGAATATATTAGAATAAATGGCGCTACTATAATATAATCCCCCCCCCCCCAAAACCGACTTTTTAGGGATGGTCAAAAACCATTTTTACACAATAATTTCGCCATAAAAGGACCAGAAAAGCAATTTAAATGGGATTGCGGGCTGTATTGGGAGGGGAAGGGAATAATACAGGGCCACTTTTCGAGATGGTTGGGATCCTTAGAGTATTAATTTTCTAAGCGTCTAAGGGTACTTTCAAAACCAGGAACTTGTGGAGCAGGCATAAGTATGAGTACTTTTCATGGACCAAGGAGATCCTCGGGGTGGACCCTGCGGGTTTACACCTTGCCCTAGCACTTTTTGAGTGCTAGGCTGAAATTTGGGATGCTGGGCCTCTGGCCCGGCTTTGTAGAACGAGGGGAAATGCTCTTCGGTGAAAAAGCAAAGATGTTGAACATAGTTTTGAGTACTGGGGCCTACCGCATAAATAACTCTGGTATGCATGTTTTTTCATGCATCCAGAGTCACTTTCGAGTGATTTGTGTCTAAGGTATGTGGGTGTGCGCATCTCAACTCCAAGCCCCCTGCGCCCCGAAGGGGCATCCCCGAAGCATTCCCCTGTATAAAAACACAGGGTACTAAGGCAATTTTGCAAATTTTCCAAAAAACAACAAAGTGACCAAGACAAGTTTTTGGCAGGAGTGCCTTATGTGAATGTCCCCTAACATCTGTTCTAACTAGGGTCGTGGAATTCTCCGGAGAAATAAAAATCGGAGAATTCTCCGGAGAACTCTCCAGAATTCTCTGGAAACCCGGAGAAATAGGAATTGAATCGCAATTTTCACCGAAAACTTTAATTAATAGCGAAAATGCGTTTCCAGTACAGTGAAAACTCAATGAAGAGGACTAGGGCACCACTGAATTGGAGGACCACTGTATTGAAAACATAAAAAATACGAAAACCACAGGTGTAGTTCTACAGTTAACTGTAAAGTCAACTACGGTTAACTGTACAAAATTTAACTGTACACAGCCACAGTTAACTATAAAAACGATTTAACTTGCCGATTTTTGGTAAGTTAAATGTTATACGGCCTCTGGTGAGTTACCTGTGAGTTAGTAGTGACTTACTGGTGATTCACCGTGGTAATGTGAGTTACCATGGTGACTTACCGCCTCCTAACTAGGTTTGTCGGCGTAGGTGCGTTTGTCCCCTTTTTTCCATTTATGGAAAAAAGGGACAAACGCCTTACGTAAGGCGTTTGTCCCCTTTTTTCCACTTTTTGAATTCGCGCCTTCTTCATATTAATTATTTGGCTGCTGTTTCATTTTTCTTTAACGTTTTTTTACTCTTAGTCAAATTCTTAGGCACAGGGTAAGCCAGCGCAAGTCTATTCCCAACCAACTTTAACCATCCAAAATGGGGTAGATGAGGTAGGTGTCTCCTATTCAGATGGATGTCCCTCTGGATGGCCTAAAAAGTTAAAATTTCTTAAAAATAAAAATAAACTATTTTTTCTAGCTTGAAGTTGTGTGGGGAATTGGGTTTGTTAAGTCCGAAATTGCGATTTTACCCATCCTAACTTCAATTAGGGTGGGTACCTCCCGATTCGGTGGATATCCACCTGGATATCTCCACCCAAACGACCTGAAAAGTCAAACGCTTGTCTTTTTATATCTAAAATTATGGTAGAAAAAGGTATGCACCCAAGTGGATTCGAAATAGCAACCTCTAAATCACCCCTTAAAATCTGAAGGCAGTTTTGCAGTTTTTGAGGGGCCGTGCAGAGTGACCGAACCAAACTAAGTGGTCGTCCACATGGAATTTTTTTTAAGTTTTCGGGTTCCAAAACAATTTTTCTGCACTAATTTGAGCATGCTGAAGATGGTTTGACAGTGGTAAAATTGTGTTTTATCGAGAAATTTTTGAGTTATCGTAAATTATTGATTTTGGTAAATCAATAATTCACAATAACTCAAAAATTTCTCGATAAAACGTGATTTTAGCACTGTCAAACCATCTCCAGCATGCTCGAATTAGTGCAGAAAAATTATTTTGGAGCCCAAAAACTTTAAAAAAATTCCAAGTGTACGACCACTTGGTTTGGTTTCGTTCATGGATCGCCCAGTAGAACTGAGGTTTGATTATAGATAAACATTTTAAATGATAGGAGTTCTTTACAAGACAAATAAGTTAATTCAGAAATTTAAAACCAAAAAGGCGCGAATTCAAAAAGTGGAAAAAAGGGGACAAACGCCTTACGTAAGGCGTTTGTCCCCTTTTTTCCATAAATGGAAAAAAGGGGACAAAAGGCTACGACCCGGTTTGTCGACATGGCATTATGTACTTTTGGATATTTTCTCAATTTTAGCTCTAATTTTCTGATATTTTTTTTATCTACGAGAGCACAAATAAAAGCCTAGAATAGTGGCTACATATTGGTATGTAGAACGTTTTTTTTTGGCTGTAACTAATTTACCCCGCCAAATTACTGATTTACCCCGCCAAATTATTTTTTTACCCCGCCAAATTTGAATTTTGAGCAAAATACTCGTTTACCCCGCTAAATTACTGATTTACCCCGCCAAATTATTTTTTTACCCCGCCAAATTTGGCTGTAGGTGAAAACACCCCTCAAAATGTGTAAATCCCCCCTCAAAATAATTTTTTACCCCCTCAAATTTGAATTTCGCGCAAAATATGTAAATCCCCCCTCAAATTTGTAATTTACCCCTCAAATTTTAAAATTTACCCCCTTAAATTCAAATTTACCCCTCAAATTCAGACCAGATGGCTCAGGACCCACTCCAGAATCGCCAAAAGGCCAAAATGATTGGTTTTTTCGGGGGGTCGTCTGGGGGGGGGGGGGAGTAAACTTTTCGAGAAAAATCGATTGAGCGGATCAGATTTCGGGTCCGACAGCCTTAATTGCTCAGAATTCCAGGTTTATGGTGGTTTTGAGTGGTTCAGGGTGGAGTTGTGGACGATTAAGCCCATCTGACCCGAAATCTGATCCGCTCAATCGATTTTTCTCGAAAAGTTTACTCCCCCCCAGACGACCCCCCGAAAAAACCAATCATTTTGGCCTTTTGGCGATTCTGGAGTGGGTCCTGAGCCATCTGGTCTGAATTTGAGGGGTAAATTTGAATTTAATGGGGTAAATTTTAAAATTTGAGGGGGTAAATAATAAATTTGAGGGGGATTTACACATTTTGTGCGAAATTCAAATTTGAGGGGGTAAAAAATTATTTTGAGGGGGATTTACATATTTTGAGGGGTGTTTTCAATTTGAGCAGCCAAATTTGAATTTTGAGCAAAATACTCGTTTACCCCGCTAAATTACTGATTTACCCCGCCAAATTTGAATTTACCCCGCCAAATTTGAATTTTCGGTGAAATACTGCAGTAAATTTTGCGGGAATTCAGATTTCATAGTCAAAAATGACTTGGATCGCTCAAAATCCCACCCCCGAGTGGCCAGAAGCCCCTGAAAGTTGGTTTTTTGGGAGTTTACTAAAGGGTCAGTAAACTATTTGCGAAAAATCGATTGAGCGGATCAGATTTCGGGTCCGATGGGCTCAATCGCTCAGGATTCCACCCTTAACCATTCTCAACTATCTTAAACCAACCTAAGCACTGATTTAGGGTAGTTAGATACTGGTCTGGAGCAGTTTGGGATGGTTTACGGTGGTTTAAGATGGTTGAGAATGGTTAAGGGTGGAATCCTGAGCGATTGAGCCCATCGTACCCGAAATCTGATCCGCTCAATCGATTTTTCGCAAAAAGTTTACCCCCCCCCTTTAGTAAACCCCAAAAAACCAACTTTCAGGGGGTACTGGACGTTTGACCGTTCACCAAATTGACCGTCAGCATTTTCGAACCGATTTTTAGATCTAAATTTACTTTTACTTTTTAAAGTGTTGGTACCAAATTGTAGCCATAAATGTCAGCTACATTTTAATACTAAAATTTCTAGAAAAACAAAAAAAATTGGATCTAAAATAAAAAAAGCGCACACTCTCACACTTTTCGATCACCGCAAAACGCAGAGTGAGCGTTTTTTAACGTTTAGATCTAAATTTTCTTTATTTTTTTAGAAATTTCAGTACCAAAATGTAGCTGACATTCAGGGCTACAACTGGGTAAAAATACTTTTAGAAATTAAAAAGAAAATTAGATCTAAAAATAGGTCCAAAATGCTGACGGTCAATTTGGTGAACGGTCAAACGTCCAGTACCCCTTTCAGGGGCTTCTGGCCACTCGGGGGTGGGATTTTGAGCGATCCAAGTCATTTTTGACTATAAAATCTGAATTCCCGCAAAATTTACTGCAGTATTTCACCGAAAATTCAAATTTGGCGGGGTAAATTCAAATTTGGCGGGGTAAATCAGTAATTTGGCGGGGTAAACGAGTATTTTGCTCAAAATTCAAATTTGGCGGGGTAAAAAAATAATTTGGCGGGGTAAAACAATTTGAGCCGTTTTTTTTTTAAATTTTGAAAATTTTATTAAGCTCCATTCATACTCCCGCGGGACACGGGACAATTTTTCAAACACGTTTTTGTCTCTATCTCGGCTCCCAGCCATCATTTTTCACTACTTTTAATAGATCTACAAGGCAACAGACCATGCTCTACAACATAGGGATAACAGATTTGCTATGATCAGTATCGAAAACGGTTTTTGGGCTGTCCCGCAGGTCAATGTCCCGCGGTACAAATATAGGAATTTGTCCCACGGGACATTGACCTGCGGGACAGCCCAAAAACCGTTTTCGATACTGATCATAGCAAATCTGTTATCCCTTTGTTGTTCCCGTTTGTGCGCCAAGTTGAAGGAGAAGAAACTGAAGAGAATGAAAATGACACTAGTTCAATTTGTTGTTTGTTCTAGTGTTTCATTTAAATTGTTGAATGTTATCAATAAATTGCTTGCATATGTACCACTAGACTTTTTCTGTCATTCTGTTAAAAATCAGATCTTGAAAAAAGCATGAAACTGTAGGGAATTTCAATTGCCTCGATCAGAACCTGAGAGGCGAGTGACTAATAAGCTCACCCAAAAAAATAAAATGGGGCTCAAATGCGGGGGCTCAAATACGGGGGGCTCAAATGCGGGGCTCAAATCCAAAGGGCTCAAATACGTAGTAACCAAAATTATAGCGTCAAATACACAGAATAACCCCTGGCCTTGCTTGTTTTTAGGCGTCAGCGCCAGGATGTCGCCGGCGCCAGCGGCGATTTTCAAAAGGGCGCCAATTTTTAAAGGGAGCCGGCGCCCGGCACCTATATTAGGGAGGTCCGACGCCCGGGTCGACGCCCGGAGCCAATTTTTTCGAGCGTGCAGGTATGTCTGGCACTTTTCAATTTTTTTTTCTAAAAATAAAAAAAACGTCAGTTTTTAGCCGAAAAACGGCATTTCTCAATTCCGACTTTATTTCAAAGGGGCTGTATCTGATGTTCGAATGTTGTCTCGCATGGAAATGGCTTAAAGTCAAATTTAAGGGCGGCGGTAAATTGAACCTCTACAAATTGAACCCCGGTTTGGTTTAAAATTTCAAAGTTTTTAGAGGGTTGAAAAATAATCCCCTGGGGATTAAAAGAGGTTATACGGTAATTCTTATTACCAAATTAAAATACCGATACAGTGAGAGTGAGAAACAGACTAAGAGTGAATTTCTTCGAATTTTTCTCGGATTAAAAAACCTGTTTTCTGGACTAATTCGGACACGCTGAAGATCGTTTGATAGTGCTAGATTCCGTTTTGTAGAGTACTTCTTGAGTTTTGGTATAATCCAGTTTTGGTAAAATCAATTATTGTCCAATACTCAAAAAATACCATACAAAACCCTATTTTGCTATCATCAAACCATCTTCAGCATGCCCGAATCAGTCCAAAAAACAGATTTTAGAACATGAAAAATGTAAAAAAATTTTGCTCCAAGTGGACGACCACTTGGTTTTGTTGACGCTACTGTCATATACCCCCCCCCAAAAAGCTACTGTAATATACCCCCCCCCCGTCCAATAATTTTTCAGGTACCCCAAAACCATACTTTTTTTTGGAAAAGTGGTGAAATTATTACGTGTTGTTCTTGAGCCTAATGCCTAAGGCCCAAAGCCTAAGGCCTAAGCCTAAAAATTATTGGGGGGGGGGAGATATATTACAGGAGGGTTTTTTTTGGGGGGGGGGGTATATTACAGTAGCGCCGTTTTGTTGTATTCAGGTAGTCGTACCCAGGTTGGGGAACTCAGGTAGTGTAGTGGTACCTAGGTAGTAGTCTTTTAGTCTTGTAAAGAACTTTTAAAACTTAAAAAGTTTTTCTATGATCCAACTTCAGTTCTACTGGATAATCCATGCACCAACAAAACCAAGTGGTCGTCCACTTGGAGCAAATTTTTTTTACGTTTTCCATGTTCCAAGACCTATTTTCTGTACTAATCTAGGCACGCTGAAGATGGTTTGTGTGTGGTGAAATGTTTTTCGTCGAGTATTTTTTGTCAGTTGGTCAAACTGGTTTTTACCAAAGCTCAAGAAATACACTACAAAACAGCATTCTAGCACTATCAAACCATCTTCAACATGTCCGAATTAGTCAAGAAAACAGGTTTTAAGGGCCGGAAAAGTGAAAAAAAATTCGCTCTAAGTGGTTATATATAACTTCACCTGCATACCACTAACTGAATATTTGCGTATTCTGGGTAAACTAACACCTGAGTAACACCATCTAGATGAGATCTGGGTGGCGCAAGCTAGTTACTATCACATCTTAGTTCAAACCCGTATTATGGTGGCGACCTGATATCCTTGTGGTTTTCCTACCCTTTAGTGGGGCTCACCCATCACCGAGATGGTTCCCCTTCCTAACGTGATTTACCAACACCGAAAAATATAATTAGATTTAATAACAATCCTCTAAGACAAATTTGGAGGTTCAATTTACTGGAGGGTCAATTTACCGGGGTTAAAGGGGCATAAACTGATTTGGTTTGCGAAAAGGCTGAAATATGCCACGAAAAAGATTATTTCTGCCACGAAAAACGACATAGTATGTCGGACATACCACGAAAAAGCGGAAATGTACCACGAAAAAGCTGAAATGTGCCACGAAAAAAATTATTTATGCCTTTTTCTGTCCAAGACCAACCAAATTTTGCAATATTTTGCAAGAATTCAAATTTTTTAGTCATGAAATAACTTGGATCCCTCAGAATCCCACCCCGGAATGGCCACAAGCCCCTGAAAGTTGGTTTTTTGAGGGTTTACTAAAGGGTGAGTAAACTTTTTGCGAAAATTCGATTGAGCGGATCAGAATCCCGGTCCGATCGACTGAATCACTCAGAATTCCAGGTTTATGGTGGTTTTGAGTGGTTCAGGGTGGAATTCTGAGTGATTCAGCCGATCGGACCGGGATTCTGATCCGCTCAATCGAATTTTCGCAAAAAGTTTACTCCCCCTTTAGTAAATCCCCAAAAAACCAACTTTCAGGGGCTTCTGGCCATTCCGGGGTGGGATTCTGAGGGATCCAAGTTATTTCATGACTAAAAAATTTGAATTGTTGCAAAATATTGCAAAATTTGGTTGGTCTTGGACAGAAAAAGGCATAAATAATTTTTTTCGTGGCACATTTCAGCTTTTTCGTGGCTCATATCCGCTTTTTCGTGGTATGTCGTTTTTCGTGGCAGAAATAATCTTTTTCGTGGCATATTTCAGCCTTTTCGCAAACCAAATCAGTATGAGCCGGTTAAAGGACCATACTTGTTTATGCAAATGAGAATTTGACAAATTCTCATTTGCATCAACAAGTATGGTCCTTTAAATTTGTAGAGGTTCAATTTACCTAGAGCCCAAATTTAAACACATTTAGAGGTATCTGGTTCGAATTTCGAACTCTTCTGGCTGCACACTTTATTTTTTTCACATTTTATTTGCGAGTCTGGTGACAAAATCATCCTCATACCCTTGACCATTTCATAAAACTGTCGGCGCAAGATTTTATCGTTACTGGAGCTGAATTGCACGCAGGTATTCACTCGACAGCGTAGCTCTTTGCGTTCATCGATCAAAACCAGTCGACAAGGCAAACATTTCAATTAAATGTCTCCATCTTTCAACTATCAAGTTTTTTCTCACGCTACTATTGTCTTTATAATTACACAGCAATAAAAAATTCAGAAAGAACGCGCTGATTCTGAAACCCGTGAGATTGCCGCCATCGACGAAGAAAATGAGCGTCGCAGGGAAGAGCTGCTTAATAAAAAGGAACAAGAAGAGTTGGAGCGTCGAAACAGAATGCAAATGGCCAATTTAGGAAAGGAGCTTGGAGATTGCATCATGGTCGACCTGTTGTCATCTGGACTGGACAAACAACAAGAGAAAAAGCGGATTTACAAGTTGCTCAAAATCAAGTCGTTTAGACCAGCGATTCACCCAATGGCTGTGGAGTGGTGTGCTTGGAGTCATGTATGTTTCATCTAGTTCATTTCCGTTAAGATAAAAGTTTCTAGTTTTAGTTCTGCGACCAGATCCTAGTCACTGAATGGGTGTTCCAGTACACACTGGGCAGGAAGGGTCAACGGAAAACAGCTGGCAATCCTGACTTTAGCGCATTTGAAGATAGACTGGACCAATTTTTACAATTGGTTCGTAGAATACAACACTCCGTAAAGGTGGACGATCAACAATTCTTCACCAACTATCTGTTTGTCAATTTAAACAAGCTATCCACTTCCCCTACTAACTTCAACTGTCGAATTCTGATTGGACAAAATGTTGAAGAGGGAGATAGCTGCTTAGGCAATGCATCAACTATGGAAATAGTCAAGACTAACACGGTATAATTTCATAGTTAACACCTTTCATACCAACTAGTAGGATGGTATGGTTACGGTCAGTTCGGCGTATGCGGTTTTCGGTTACAATTTTTTAATTTTGTTTCGGTCGGTTGACCGGCCTGTACCCAGTTTTCGGTTCCGGTTGATCGGGCCAAAATCAATCCGGTTCTGTTAACCGACCGTGAACCCACCATCTTAACTAGGGGGAGTGGTCAGTTAGCGATGGTTTTTTTCAAAATTTTTGATATTTTTTGCCATAAAAGTACTCTTTTTGTGGAAAACAGTTTTTCTGAGGCCACCCAGTATCTGAAATTTCCTCAGGAATCCGAATCAAAAACAGAATTTTAAAATAACCCGTGTTTGCTGAAATATGACCTAAAGTTGGGTGCTTGTCATTTTTAAATGATGACCATCCAACTTTAGGTCATATCTCAGCAACCACGCGTTATTTTGAAATTCTGTTTTTTGATTCGGATTCCTGAGGAAATTTCAGATACTGGGTGGCCTCAGAAAAACTGTTTTCCACAAAAAGAGTACTTTATGGCAAAAAATATCAAAAATTTTGAAAAATACCATCGCTAACTGACCGTACACCCTTAACTAGGGAATTAAATTTCTGATTTATTAAAAGGATTCATTATTACAATTTATTACTATTTAAGATTTTCTAAGACTTTTTACAAATCAGCAAAACCTATAAAAGTAAGCAAACCCGACCTCTTCCTAACTGCAATCGGTGGTCAGCTGAATAATCCGGGATCGGTATCTTAGACTTAAAATTCCTAACCGAGAAGATAGGCTGTAAGCTACCCTAATAAAAGTGCAATTGTTTTTATTTTGGGTTGTTTCTTTTAAAATACTCCGAATAATTATCCCTGTGCCAGAATCAGGGTGGCCAGATATCCTGATTCATTAGGAATTTCCTGGTTTTCGGATTCAAATCCTGATTTTTGATTGTCAAAAGTCATGAATGTATAGAGCAAAATATTTTTTCTGACTGATTTCGAGGAATTTTTTGTTCAAAATAATGATTTTTAGATTTTTCGTCTGGCCACCCTTGCCCGAATTCCAAAAGCTTTCTCAGTGTAATTATCAGAAGGATTTTTGGCTACTGGTCTAAATTAAAAATTTTACTGCCGTAACAAAAAAAATTCAGCATCGACTAGTTCCTCAACTGGCTGCCCAAATGGTTTGTGCATTGAAGTGGCTTCATGCACAAAATTTTAGTCACGGCCATTTCGATCAATATTCTGTTTGGCTGACCAATAACAAAATGTTTCGCATGTCCGATTATTTCTTGTTGTAAGTAGATTTTTTTTTCGCGGATCTTATGCTTTGTAACTATTGATTTCAGACCTCACCTCAAGGAGTTATGCAATGAATTTGACCGTCTGACCAACCCAGCCTCCTATACTTTACAAAAAGAGCAAATTGAGAAGGGGTCATTGATTAAGCAACAGAGAGGAGATCTGTTTTGTCTTGGAAAACTGCTGGATTCCATCTTAGGACCTAAGGACATCCTCAAGTGTGACCAATCTGAATCTCCCAGCTGTTTTCCTTCCAATCCTGATGCCGTGGATTTTATCAAAGCTTGTCAAACGGCCAAGAATGTAGAACAACTGGCTGAGCACAAATACCTGATTCAGGGTTGGTTTCTAGATGAATTGACAACACATTTTCAGTTAATTTATTTTGCTTAGACTTTCGACAACCCTCCAACATGTCATTTGACTCAAATACAATTCCTGGAGTAGGCAGTTTGGTGGACAGCAGATTGGCGAAAGAATTCCAAGTGGTTCAGTGGTTGGGCAAAGGTGGTTTTGGAGATGTATATTTGGCCAGGTATCTGTTTGACTAATATTAGACTAATTTCGTCAAAATGATTTTCTTCGTCATTAGTAGCTAGTGTGCCATCCATTTGCTTAGAATGCTTTCAACTACCCATCTTCCTACCTACTTTTTGGTTATTTTTTATGTCAGTTTAGTCTCATCTCGATGTAAGCGACCCTCTCAAGTTCAATACAAGCTAGGTCCGACACTTTTTTGGTGTTCTGGTATGAGTCTTATAAGGAAAATGTCAATGATTCCGATTCCACTAGCCGTTTCTGAAAAAAAGTTGAAACTTTTGCCAGTGAGATCCACTGCTCTCAATATAAGACTGCCCAACTTTTTTAAAGCAAAAGTCTTATGGGTTTGTTTGTATAGCTGATTGGCGAAACTTTGTCAGTTTTCAGAAACCACGAGTGAAATCCTATCCTCACGATTGGCTAAAGTCATAACCTAATGATCACGTCCCGTAAAAGACACTAAAAAGTTTCCTTGAAAAAGTGTCGGATTTAGCTGGCGGTCTAATTTAGAGGTCGGTTTTATATCAAAAGGCCAGTGTGTTCTGTAATTTACAATTTTTCATAAATTTTGAATCACGCCAGGATGGTTCCGCTTTTTCGGACTTGATCATCAGAACAGAACACCGGAAAGCGTTTTTGGGCCAACTTTATGTCATAAAAACGAGTATGAGTATACTTCTTGTGACGGGGAGATACCGGGAGCGAATGGACAGGAAAATTATGTATCCAAGGTTACTATCCCCTAAGCCACGAATGAATGTAAATCTTGATGAATGGATCGACATTTCCAAACTGGAACCTATTCCAATATTTGCAACTAATTTTCTAGAAACAAAGTGGATGATAACGACTATGCTGTCAAGAGGATCCCGTTGAATCCCAAAAGTGAACGTCTCAATCAAAAAATAAAACGGGAAGCCAAGCTCTTTTCCAAGCTCAACCATGAGCATGTTGTCCGGTTTGATTTTGAATTTTTATATTTATCAGACTAATCTGTGGGATTCCAGCTATTATTCCGCTTGGATTGAGTCGATTCCAGATGGACAGGATGGCTCATCAGCTAAGAATTCTTCTCTTCTAACCACCACATCTCCTATCACCAACTCTTCATTGGCAGATGGTAAACTGAAAGTGGCAGAAAAGGAACGGCTAGCTCCACTCGCCGAAGATGCTTGTAACGTTAGTGGAGAATGGTCCGAGAGTTTTCAAAAAGTCGACTCATCAGCTTCTTCCACAGATGATGAATCAGGGGCACGCGGAGGACCTAATCAACGAGGAAAACTATGGAGAAGAGTAGCCAAAAGTATTTTATTCTTTTTTGGGAATTTAGGTTATTTTGACAAAGTATGATATTTTATCAAGTGCTTATTGCTCTTTTGTTGCGAAAAAATAAGATTTGGAATTTAAAAAAGCAGAAATCTTATAAATAAGAAATTTTATAAAGTCTCGATAAAACCTGAAAATTTTCTAATGTTTGGTAGGCTGAAAAATCGGAGGGGCGAAAACTGCGCGCCGGAAAATTGCACGCCAACTTTTTTCTTTAAGTCAAACAGGCAAATTTTTAAATAATTTTTTCCAAATTGATAATACTAAGAAGTAGCCCTAAGATTCTAGTTTTTTATAATATATTATTTGTTTGAACATGCTTGCGAAATATGAGACAAAAAATTAAAAGTATGAAACAAATCAGAAAAAAGTAATTATTTTCGGATTTGTTCCATACTGTTAGTTTTTCGTGAATTATTTAGCAAGAATGTTTAAACAAATGAGACCTTGTAAGAAACTAGAAATTTAAGGCTACCTCGTAGTATTGGGTTGATTCATAATTAATGCGGATTTTTGTTGCCTTATGATTCTTTTGATCTATTTCTTCTTTAAATTTGCTTTTTTGTTTTAAAGTATGCCCTCGCTTTTAGTTAAGAAGAATGCGCGTCAAAAACCACCTTCACATTCGCCATATCATGCTCTACCACTTCGAGAAAGGATGGAGGGCAGCGCAGTCTTTTCGCGATTTTGTCGAACTCTTTGGCGAAGAGGCGATCAGTAAAAATCAGGTGAAAAGATGGTTCAAGCGTTTCAAATCCGGTGGGACTTGCTCGAACATCCTCCATATTCACCAACAGAAGCTCCAACAGACTACCACGTCAACTGGTCTCTAAATAATTGGCTAGCGGGGAAGGTCTTCGAGGATTTGGACGAACTTGTTGTTGATCTCAAAACGTGGATTGCATCCAAGAATACTCGCTTCTTTGCTCGCGGAATTGATCAGCTGCTAAGTAAATGAGAAGCTGTTATTGATGTTGATGGCGAATATGCCCCAGAGTGATCCTTTAGAAATGTTTATGATTATGCTTTCAAATGTTTTTTTGTCGAATAAAGTTACAATAAAAAATCCGCATTATGATGAATCAACCCAATATTATCACTTTCAAAAAAATTATTTGAAACTTTGCCTCTTTGACTAAAAGAAAAATGTTGGCGCGCAATTTTGCGGCGCGCAATTTTCGCTGCTCCCAAAAATCGCATGTCATCTGATCGTTTAAAAAATCTACAAACTGGCATGTCAAATTATTAGAGAAAATTTTCGTTCTGCTTGGTGGAATACAGTATTTAAAAAGTAATAATATTTCATAAATACTAACATTGTTTTTTTTTTAATTAAAGTACTTCCTAAAAGATAAATATCAGATAAAATTACAAATATTTTTTTTAATTATCCAAATTTTGCAAAACACCTGTCTAATATTGCCAAATATGCATAGTATGATTTAGTAAGGTTTTTATGTTGTTTCGCGCAGAACGGGGGAAACGTAACAGCGTTTTTATTCAACAGCCCGAAACCATGCATAACAGTTCGATACGAAATAGACAGACGGTTGAATTCTACAATAAGATTTTCGACGTCTTCTTCTGGTTCTTGAGGCCGGTCGGTTTGCTGTTGTTCCCTCCATCCAGAGCCAGTCCATGCGCAGTTTGTTTGGGAGCGTGCTGCGAGGCCATCCATCTTGCTGAGCCGGCGGACCTACTCCATGAGTTGCGGGATCCAGTCGCCATCCTTCAAGCTGCTGCTGCTGAGACCAGACTTCGGAACGGTAGTTGGCTTGAGGCCCGGGTCGATCACTTCATCCTTAAAACAATTACCGCCCACATAACCGGTCTGCCCCTTAGGGTCCTTCACATTATCGGTGCGGGTGACACTCTCCCAACCCTTATCCATTAACTCATCACCAACGGTACGGGTCTTTGCCCCTTTCAACGGTCCAACTGATCTTCGGTAACAAAGATGGCGGGTGCGCCCTGATCAAGTATCTCACGGATTTCACGCAGTCGGTCGGCTACCTCCTCTATAGCGGTCGCTCCCATTCAAGGGTAGCTGCTTGAGTAACTCACCCACTTCTGACTACGGTACCTACCTTCCGAGGCGTTTTCCCAAAATAGCTTCTAACATTTTAAATTGAGAAGCGCGAAAGATTTTAATCACAATTTTAGATTCACCGAGGAACGGAGAAATAATTGATTTCAAACCCTAGGGCCACAATTCTTTCGGTGTAAGACCAAACGGGGTTTAAACTAGATTTACTTCTAGAACTTCCTTTTGACGGTACATATCTCTTTATAGACGGGTACTTTTGGCGCCAACAGGACATGTGGGATTTCGCAGATCCCCTCACCTATACACCTATCACCTACCGCCAGGCTCGTCCCCGAGCCGATACGCAAACGGTCGCAGATCCCCCTGAACGCCACCTGGTCACCAACCGCCCTCCCTCGGTACGCATGCCTACTGGTCCAAACGCAACCGGTCTCTATCATCGCAGTCGTCTTTCTATCGCCAACGTACAAACACTACAGTGATTCGAGGTGTTCTGTAATGACAACCTCTCAAAGGGTAAGTTCATTGTTATTCATTAGACTTTCCAGTCCCACGCCATCGGTTCCTTATCACCTCACCACCAAGTTCCACGGGTAACTCATCAACGGTACCCATGTCCTATCACCTGACCGCAAGTTCGGTTCTATAATACTTTTGTCGTCAGAGACACACAGTCTCGGTCCAATCATTTTTTATTTACGGGTTATAGTTCTATAACCTGCGGTATATCGGGTTTCATATCTGATTTTCGGTTCCATTGATCCGAGGCTCCTTCACTGACTTCGGGTCCACCGCAAGCTGAGTTCGCCACTTGTTCAGAACCATGGGCACTGAATGAATCCTCCGTAGCATTGTCCCAGAGAGTAGATTTGACGCTTTCCACCTTCCAGTGCCAGTCCTGTAGCCCGTCACGCAAGATCTCGGACTTGTCTGCTACTGCCATCGCTATAGCCAGCGCCGCTCGGTACCATGCCTCAGTTGCTCGCTCGGCGTCGGTTCCTTTCGGGCGTTCGCACGAAGTCTATACCAGGGGCGGCAGATGTTAGGTCAGCCAGTGACCCTTTCAAGTCCAGCGTAAATAGTGCACGAGTC